>OMLP01046087.1:0-13756 GCA_900302685.1 Spondyliosoma cantharus
AAGAGCAAAGGGCAGGGTGTGTGGACATGAGGGTAAGCAGACTGACTCAACATGATTTCTCACCTTGAAAGATACAGCAATGTTCAACAGACTCGAGATGCTTTCAGTGGCTTTTAAAAGTTTATCTTCAGTGAACACAATTCCATTTTTCCACCTTTGATTTTCATTTTCTAGATAGTTGCCTCTCTGTTTAACTGGCATGGCAGCTGGATCACATGATCATGTGGTCGCATGAATCCAACTTGCCAGGATTCAAGCTATGCACCTCAGCAGTGCCACAGGCTGATCGCCTCCATGCCACGCCGCACTGATGCAGTAATTTGTGTAAAAGTAGCTCAGACCAAGTGTTGAGTGCATAAATGAACATAATGTTCAGAAGAAAAAAAAATGGAATTGGTTTTATGTAGTATTCTAATATTTCGAGATACTGGATTTTTGATTTTCATGAGCTGTAAGCCGTTATCAGAATAAAATCAAAAAAAAAGCTTGAAATGTTTAACTTAAAGTGTAATGAATCTAGGATATATGAAAGTTTTCCATGATATTCTAAAGCGGGTCTCAGGGTGCAAAATCCGAAAACGCAGCCCTCGCGTTCTCGTGTGGACAGCGAATCCGCATACTGTGCGTATCGATGACACCATAGCCCAACCCCTCGACCTCTAGCCTTCGACCTCTGAACCCCGTGACGTCTCATAACAACAACAACAATGGCGGACTACTGCTTGTGTTCAGTTCAATCTCATTATCGGTCCACACAAACGATTCTGGTTTCCTTGCACTAGCCATTTTCGTCTTCTTCTTCTTGTGATCTGTTTCTCCTTCTACTGTCTGTTTGAATACAGCACGCAAGCTTTACGCACATCTCTTCTTCTCCGTTTTTGGTGAATTTCAAGCACCACCTATAGGCCTGAAATATGACCTACAGCACGTTGAGTAATTTACAGCAGATCCGTTTGGACGCAAATATACTTGAAACTATGCCAAGGAAGAGAAAAAAAGATTGTTTTGGTACGTGTGGACAAGGCCTTAGATTGACCGATTAAACTCACATCCCATTCCCATTTTGTTTCAATTGCTGAAACAAGATGGGAATGGGAATATTGTAGAAGTTCAGTGCTGCATCTGCTCTTTTAAAAGCTGC
This sequence comes from Spondyliosoma cantharus, assembly GCA_900302685.1. Taxonomy (NCBI): domain Eukaryota; kingdom Metazoa; phylum Chordata; class Actinopteri; order Spariformes; family Sparidae; genus Spondyliosoma; species Spondyliosoma cantharus. Next base: position 1,142 of record OMLP01046087.1, read on the forward strand.
ACGAAAATCCCAAACCCAAATTGCCAACATGGCATCATGGTAGCCAACATCTTTTCCCATTTGTTTCTGCTGCATAATTTCTGATGATTGCTGCACACAGCACAGCACAGCACAGCAGAGCACAGTGTAGATCCAGAAATATATTTCATTTTAATGGAAATTCAACATTTGGAAATGCATTCGAGCTCCAGCAGGGCTCCAATCTCCTCCCACAATGCAGCCCTCCCCCGACCCCTACCTCCGTGTATAGCTCAGAGAGCGGGGACTCCCACTCATTCCACTTGAGTTTATATGGAAAATAATGGCTATGGCGGCTGTCACTTAGCTTATAAAAGTGCTGCAATGGCAGAGATGTGGTATTGATCTGAGAATAGAAAATAATTTAGGGACCTGTAGGAAGGAAAGGAAACACTACTGTAGATGTTACCAGTTAATGTAAATCCAAGTAAGAACTACAGTATCAGATTTCAGCTCCTGACACATTACCCAACTTCAGAACATTTCAGCTCCATTTTTCAAACAGGGTCAGGAGAGTATTTAGGGTCGAGATGTGGCCCAGAAACATGAAAATCTGTATTCAATATTAATTTACTGCCAAAACCAACAAATGACACACTGGTCAGGAGTCTATTTCATTATCTCTGCAAAAAACATTAAGGCTGGCTAATAGCTTCAGCAGAGGCATTAGAGGTTGGAGGGGATGAGGCTCTCCATCAGGCAGCTCCTCCTGAATGATCGACTGCAGCTCAACGAGGCTTTGGGCCACTTAATAAACACCAGGCAGATGTGAGACCCAACCTCCAAGTCAACAAATCACTGCGGCTCCTTGCTTCACTTCTCCTGGCTGCGACACTTCCACAGAGCCTCTCTACTGAAGCTTTTCAATTACAAAATCACTTTGTGTGACAGTGTGTGTGTGTGAGTGTGTCTGTCAGGTGGTACTTGTGTGCTGGGTAAGCCGATCTCCCCCATTCTGCGAGGGAAGAATAAAGTGGATGGATGGACGGATGGGTGGATGGACGCACGGATGGGTGGACGGAAGAGGATAAGCAAAGGCAAAAAAGGATGAGATGGGCCGCTCCTCTAACCAAGATCCTAAACCTCATTCCCCAGTTTAGCAGAGAGCACATTGGATACACCGTCTTATCCGCCTGCTCAAACGCCAACCTCGGGGCATCCGTTCACAGTCAGAGACAGAGATAGAGCTCTCTATGGTAAATGATCTTTTAAATGCTTCCTTTCATGTCTTGTTCCTCACCCTCCTCTCTGTCTTGTCTCCTATTACAGCTCTGTTAGTAGTGCTGGATAGTTTGACGTCTGCTTGTGTGGAGAAGCAGAGGCTGCAGAGCACAGAGTAGCTTCAAAGTTTCACAGCGTTCTGACCTCCACAACCACTCTGAGGCAGAAGGAGAATGATGAGTTGGACAAAGTTTTGAGAGAGGCAATGCAGCATGTCTTCCAAAACTGCCGCCCAAGGGTCCAAAGAAAATCAATTTATGTTTAAGAAGGTGTTATACTCCATACAGAGAGTTTTTCAGCTCTTCTACAAGTTCATAGCTCCATAAATTGAAAATGCCATGGTGGAAAAGGGTTAAGAGGTGAAGCTCAGCCTCTCACAATTCCCTTAAGAGCAGCAGCCCACTTTGCTAGATTTAAACTTGCATTTAAAGCAGAGCAGGCTCTGAACCCACTTTAGAGTCAAAACACTGACAAGACCGTAGGGCTCTGACAAATTTTACAACATGATGTAATCCACACTGGACTTTGGGGAGTCACTGTGCCACTGATTGGGTGGGAATCTCTTTGCCATTTTACACCCACTCTGAACTTAAACTGAGAAGTGAGCTATGGTAGAACTTTTTCATCCATCAGCATTACGAGCTCCTCTAACCTCTCCTTCTCTATCTTACTAGAGCACACACTGTGTTGGTGTTTCTGCTTGTTCCTTGTGATAACCTGTTCGACAACATGGCCGGTGCTGAGACATAATTGATTCTGGATTTTCTGTTTGTGCTATGACTTTCTCTAAATGTTGCACAGTGGCCATCACTAATTCTAACTATCTGCTAGAATATCCAGAGACATAAAGCACTCCACCAACTTAACTTGTCAGAGTGAATGTATAAGTCACTGGGAGTTCTACTCAGCCAGTGAAAACAGCTTTTTAATGTTTTCTACGATTCTGGATAAGCTTCATCAAGTCAGAGATAATAACTTATCTCGACCGAAACTTAAGGATGACATTTTTTGGACAGAAAGTGCTCAGACACCAAACTGACGAAGGGTGCTCCGGTTGATCGAATACCGATCGCTATCAGCTGATATACGCTGTAAAAAGTTTAATCAGTGGTCTCTTTAAGGCCCGATCAGAAGAGGACATCAAATAAACACACGAGACAGTTTCTATTACAGCCCCCAACACTGGCCCAAAGGCCAAAAGCTGGCCTGGTTAGTCAGGGCCATAAAGACAAAAGCTGGGGGGAAAGCTTGCCATCAGAGGAAGGTGAGAGCACTGATCGTTGTAATGGGGATTATGACACACTTCTTCTTCTTCTTTCTTTATTTCGAACGAACGATTAAAAAAAAGATTAAAACAAACAAATGTAAATAAATGACACAACAACAATAAACAATAAACAATTTCAATATAATACAGATTTGACTCGTTCGAAAAGGGATAGGAAGAAGCCTAGGCTTGTCAAGTCCTACCCCCATTCTTCACCATTAATAATTACAAAATCCTATCAAAATAAATTAAACGGACAATAAAAAAAGAAAAAAACTACTCCAATAAAGCTATTAAGAAAAACAGAACAAAACAAACAAAAAAAAAGAACAAAATGAAGAAGCGCCATTAACACCTGTGAGATTTACATTCTCATTCCTCATTTCTGTACTTTTCAAAGGTATATATTTTGTAAAAATGTTTAAATTGCATTATATTCATACTGTGTTTAATATTTTCATAAAGACCATTCCACAAAACAACCCCAATACACATGCTTTTTAAATTGGTTCGAGCATAATTCTGTTTCAAGTTTAGTTTCCCTCTAAAGTTATAACCCCCCCCCCTCTGTCTTTGAACAGTTATTTACAGGTAGCAGTTTATTTTTTGCTTTATACATTATTTGTGCAGTCTTAAATTCTACCAGATCCCCAAACTTTAAGGTGTGTAATTTTAAAAATAGTATATTGGTGTGTTCATAATATCGTACATTGTTCCACACACACATTTATGGTGTTGCTCTTGTTTGTATGCATGAAAGGTGACAGAAGTAGTTGTGTGATAATCACCTGAGAAAGAATTCTAAACCTGCCAACACATCTACACACCTGGTGAATCACTGAGCAGAACTAAGCCTTTTCAGATTGTCAGTTTCACAGACCCACAGGTCCGACCTCAGAAAGTTGTGAGGGAGTGGTTTCGGATGCTGTTCAACGACCTGGCAAGCAATCCCCTTAATAATCACATTTGTAAAATAAAATTAGGATGTATATGCAGTTTTTAAACTGTGCGATAGACTCCTTTCCCATTGCCAGGAGATGAGTTTGCTTTTTTATTTTTTTGTATGTCACGCTTGTCATTACAAGCAGGCCAAAAAAAAAACAGGAACCTCATCAGACTGCATCAGGAAGACATTCAACTCCTTTTGATAGGCCTTAATCAATAACATTCTGAATTAGATTTAGACACATAATTTTTTGCAACCAGCTAACGATGGAAGTTGCTAAGGAGAGAGATATCTTGCTTCCTTCTCATCTCTCAGGCAGTTGGCAAAGATTGTGCACGGACATGGAGGCCAATGATAACGGTGGTTACTTTTTAATATCTTTTATTTCTGTCAACAAACCAACTAGTTGGTGTTTGTGGGTTTCTTTGTCCAGTGTTAAACGAGTGCCAAAGAGCCGACTGATTTGCAGTATGGGGATTATAGGATTCAATGTGTTTGTAATTTGCCCCCTGCTACAGAGTAGAAGTCAAGATATCTAAGTTGGAGGCTGTCTGATGAATCAGCAGGTTGATAGATATATTGGTATTGGCGGCATATGTCAGCCCCTAAAAGACAAAGAACTTAAGTACAGAAATGTATTGGAAAGACAACATAGCAAAAGATATGTTGGAGCCTGGATTTTTAATGGCATGTCATCACTCTGTCTGACCCGGCATTTAAACTATTTAAAAAATCCAATACCATCTAAAAACTGAAAACACACTCTTCGCTGCATCAGGTAATTGGTCCCAACTGTGCCAACATTTATATCCATTATGGATCATGAATAAAATTATAATGAATTGATGCAAATTCAATGGAGGTCCATAATTGAGGTAATATGACACAGCAGGGTCTCGTTTCATTGTAAGGCATTTCAGTCAGTGTTTTTTTAATCCTGTGCAATTACATGAGCTGCTTATGAATGCCTTTGGCCGTCTTGAAAAGAATTTAAAAATAATCCAAAAAACGTGACATGATTTAATTTTTCTTACCAATGTGAAATCAAGGTGGACTAATTATTAAATTTGCTTTTGAGAGTGCATCTATCTAAATAAATACACACAAATAACTTGAAATAATTAAATAATCACTTCGAGCTACTGTGTTTTGTAGACAATAGATATTTGTGTTATTTCTACATTGAATATTACACAATGCACAGCTTCAAGGTAAAAAAAAAAGATTCTTGTTACAAAAAAACTCCCCATTAATAAATTGAGTAATTGCAGCAGCAGACTATAGTTTATGGATAAGAACATGACTTATAGAGAGGATCATATATCATTGGAATAGAAGATAAGAGAATGACAGCAAATGTAAAATCAGTGGGATAGGACAGCAGAGAAATATGCAAGCACTGCTATAAAGATAGTCACAGCCTGTCTTATGCTTTAATTGCAGTGAGGGTTCTGACTCATTTTCTCCACATGACAATTCTCCACCTCCAGTTGATTAGACACCTCAGTGACCCATGAGAAAATTATGAAACTTCTAGTCACTCCACATTAGTGAAATGCTTAGACAAAAAAGTCATTATTTCATAGAAGCTTTCACATTTTTTTCAGCTGTTTTTTCTGGCAGGCACTTTGCCTGTCAGTTTGTTCTATGGGGAATTCAGTCTGATGATTATCCTCAATTCTAAGACGCTTAGGCGCGAAATCAGTTGCCTCCTGGCTTTCTGTGTAGTTGGAAGCATAATGGTGAACAAGGATTAGAGAACACAAAATTAGATGGAAGTCATTTACATTTCAAAAGTCCCAACTTTGCATTGATTTTTCTAAAAATGGGCTAGATACAGTTCAATTATAGCCACATGATGCTTGTGAATGCTGCCAGGGAACTATGAACAAGCTGTGTTTTTGAAATTAAAAAAACATTGTCCAAAAAACTAATTAAAATAAATAACTAAACAAAATTATAGGGAGCATACCTAAGTGTGTGAAGGGCACATCTCAAGCCAGATCCCTGAGGGAAAACACTCTCCATCATTGCTTTGTGCTGACTGAATGGACCTGGACAGTGCTGACTGGTAACTGTAACATCTAGTTTTAGGAAGCATGAAATGGGTTGATGGGGCAGCTGCTGCAGCTGCCTCACCGCACCAGATGTGACAGAGCATGGCAGGAGCACATGAAAAACTAAAACGTTGCTCTCACACTAGATGCCAATGGTCATATCAGTTTGTTAAGCTAGAGTTTCACCTAGTCACACAAAGATTCACTCAATCACTTACCTGTGGTTGTATCTTATGATGAAGATATTTTTTTTTTTTCTTTATACATCTGTTTCTTAAAACCTTAGATTTGTACCAAAGAAAAACTACAATTCCATAACACGGAAAAATCAAACAGCAGCAACTTTTTTAACTCCACAAAAACAGTGTCCTGGACTATTCCTGGATTATTTACTCTTGCCCATCTCTGATAGGATGTTGGCTGTACTACAGTTGAATTGTTAGACTACACCTCATTAAGAACCACAATGCTTTTTGAATGCTGACATAAATACTGTTCCTGTTACTTTACCAAATCTGGGAGTTAAATCACCACAATGAAATTGAAGATATAAAACAAAGGCCTAGAGTGCAATACAATGGCTACACTATAGTGCTGTTGGGACCCACAGATGAAGTCATTCACTGTGGATTTCAAAATGAACTCCGAACTGAACTCAGTGTCCCAGAATTCCCCATTCTTCACACCTAGGTGCAAAACTCAGGTTTGAGCTACTATTGATCAGGGTGACAGACCCCCCACTGATCAGGTAGTCAAAACCCCAGCTTCATTGTTTTCTCTCTCTCACTCAACGCCCTCTACTCCTTCAACTTCGGTTCTTCAAGGGCTCCTCTCCACCTCCCCCCACGGGGCTGCCTGCCTTCAAGATCCCTTCTTCAAAGAACTTCTCCTCAGTGCAGCGACACGAGGTCCTGCCAATCTGAGGATCTGAGGAACACCAAGCAGGCTAGCACCGAGCTGCTGGGCTTAGATAGCATAGCATAGCACGGCTAAGCGCAGGACTCTGGTTGATGTAATGCATTTGTGTTCAATGTATGTGTTTGTTCAGTGTTGGTGTTATTGTGATCTTAAGTCAAGTTATTGGTAGTTTGCTTTCCTAGACGGCTAATTCGACGTCACACACACACATTCCTTGAGCCTAGAGCATATCACACCCACATGTGATATCAGTGACCGCCCTTGTTCCTTTGTTCTGCCAGACACACACACACACACACACACACACACACCTTTGTATTGTCACCAATTTAGTTTGGCGTTAGCTTTTCAACAAACCCTACATTATTTCACAGTTTTTAGATATTATGGACATTATTCAAAGTTTTCAAAGCCAGCAATGCATATGGCTTCAGCTTCTCAACAGGGAGCATTCACAACCGCAAGTTCTTGCCTTCAATAGTATTTCAATGTTCTTGCACTTCAGTCCCAATTATCTACATCAGCTCTGCCAGTTTTTTGGGGCTACTTATTATCTTTTTTCTTTCCACCTAAGCAGGAGTTTTGTCTCAGCTGTTGAGTGTGCCTTGTTGCTTTTCTTCTGTTTTCCTTTTCAACCTTAATCAGTCTTGAATGTCTTGGAGGCAGGGAACCCTCAGAAGTCAGCCAGCCTGTTCATTATCACAATTAACATTTTTCATCCCTGATTATCCCCTGGAAAAAACAACAGCACTCCATCTGTGCGTGTGTCTGTTTGAGCACAGTGGGACGGCTGTAGGGAAGTACTGAAGTAAAGTTACAGTTAGATTAATCAAGTGAATATCTACACAAACAAACTCCTCATATAGCCATGAACGACTTCTCCCTTCTCCAGTCTCTCATACAGGCTTCCACACAGTAGCTCCTGTAAGAAGTCAGCTGTCATACCAATGTCTAGCAGCACCTCCTCTCTCTTTCTTGTGTTTTCCTTTCACCTTTTCTGCTCATTCTTCTCTGTAATTAATCTTCACGGCTCACTTTCAACTCCCTCTCTTATGTTCCATCAACAGTGAGGGAGCAAAGTGTGAAGAAAATGATTTGTGAAAAACACTCCGTTCTGATTTTGATCAAAGTTTGCATTCAGAGTGTGAAAATGTATTTCACAGGGTGTCTTTGATTGTTTCTCAATGGAACTTTTGAATTGCAGGGGAAGTCGATATGTTTTCATCATTCATTTGCCAGGGAAAACAAGGCAAAAGTGGGATACTATTGATTCATATAGCTGCTGAATTAATTTAATGAGAGGACTGCATTAAACTGGATGCAAAAAGGTTCTGAAAAGCAGAGAAAGTGGCTCAATCAATATGTTTGGCTGCAGTCCTAATTTTCTCTCACAGGCTTGTGTCTGTGATTCATCCAACTGTCACCCAGTTCACCTTCACCTCTTTGGTCCTGCTTGTTTTCCGCCACCACGCTTTTATACCCTGTGCATCATCTATCTCTGTCATTAGGCATCTGTTTGACATTTTCTAATGGGTTTTCAGTGATTTGGCACATTGGTTGCTTTCAAGTAATGATCAAAAATATTTGCATATAAATACATGTTTCTTTTGGCATGACAATATTCATCCCACTCACTTTAAGAGAGACAGAAAAAAGTGACGAAAGTGATGACATGCAACCAAGTTTTTACTTTAATTTATGGTGAATCAATTCTGAATGAGCCACCAGGACAAATTCATATTTTCTGTTGTTGTGTTGTAGTTTGCGCTCTCTGACTTTTTTTATGCAGTTTTGGCACAAACCTCTCAGGTGAGCGGGCTTTTTCAGCAGAGCTTCCAAGAACAATACGATGAAGAACAATATATGAATGTAATAACTACTTACATTTCATTAGTTTTTCTTGTTGTGGATTGTTACTGTTGTTCTTCATTGTCGTCGTCGTCATCTTCTTCTTCTCTCCGTTTTACAGCCAGGATCGTTTAGTGAGTAGGTAATGAGCTGTGTCAGCCAAAAACTAATTAGCCAATGGGGACGCTCTGCTGAAAAGGCCCGCCCACCGGAGAGGTTTGTGCCAAAACTGCAAACAAAAAGTCAGAGAGCGCAAACGAGACAGGCAGAGGGAACCGTGAACAAAATAATGCATTATTAGAAGAGTAAAAGACCAATACTTTACACTATTTGACAAATTATTTGATTGCAAGTTCTAAGTTTTATTTTTGAAATTAGTTTTATGTTCTCTCAAATTCCTATTTTTGTTTGACATTTAAGAAGTTTCTTTTGGCACAAATCTAATTCCATACAGACAATGCCAAACACAGACAAACAGGTAGAAAGTTAAAGAAATGGAAATAAAATGTTATAACAAACATTCATACAAAATCCTGAGGTAGATCAGAAGCAAAAGCACATTTCCTCCATCGCAGCAGCTGACTTCCTGATCCCATGTGCCTTAGGAAATAACTGAAGGGCTCAACTCAGGAAGCAAACGAGGTAGAGGTGGCTTTGCTTCAGCTGCTGGCGATAGATCTAGGCCAGGTGATGTCAGGAGCCGACTGCCTGGGACGTGTGCAGGGCAGGAAGAGAGCCCTCTGAGGTGCAGCAGCGCCGGGTAGCATCAGGGGCGGAGTGATGGAGGGGACACCTCGGCATTTCCTCATTTTCCACTTCAAAAGACTGCTTCAGCTCAACAACGGCGGCAATATCGTCCGACCCAAAAGATTCAGGCCTGGAGCTTTGGCTGGTGGAAGGGTTGCTCATCTCTTCGTTGCTTTCTTCGTTGGAGTAGTGTCCAGAGTCTCCCGTCTCTTGGCTGCCCTCGCTGCTTTGAGAGCTCTCCGAGTGCAAAGGTCCGTAGATGATCTCCCGGGACGAAGGTGGCAGGGGCGCTGAACCTAAACGCTCCTCATACCTCAGGACAGTTTTTCCAGCCTCATACAAGCTGGCTCTCTTCTCAACCTAATGACGGAGACATGATAGAATTTAAATTATAATAAAAAATGAGTAGAAAGACAGCTGATGGGCAGAATAATGTTGCATCACTTACATCACTCTCATCTGGATTAATGATGTCCCTGTTGAAGAGCAGCCACCTGCTGTGATTTTTGCTGCTGACCAGACCGGCACTATTTATGACAATGTTAGAGCCATCCTGGAACAAATGAGAAAAAAATATGAGAAACACAGATAATCTTATGGCCCTGTGCTCTTCACAACATGTAACCATGAAATTTAGAATTCCATATCAATGTTTTTTCTCACCTTGGCATCTAGAAACTGAGCATTGATCATGGGTATAAGAGCTTCAGCATTCTCTGTAAGGCGTTCATTGGGCAGGGACAAACCAGCACGGGGATCTTCAGCAGCTCCCAACCCAATGACTTTGTGAGTGGAGGATTTGCTGTAAGTCATACAAAAATCATAATGTAAACAAATGTTAGAAGTTATTCTTTTTACTTTTAACATAACTGTCAACTGTTATTCATTATTCAAAATGATTATTATCAGTACCTTGGTCTGCCCTTACTGATGAGGATCAAGGCACACATAACAATACAGGACAAGGCGATGCTCACACCGACAATGATCCCTGTCATAGACCTCTGGTCTATGTGGTAGAGACCATCAGAGAACACTAGAAGATAAACACAGTGTCAGATGGGAAATAATCATACAACCTTTTGACATGCATTAAAAAGTAAAAAACATGGATGTCTCCATATTCCTCCCTTAAATATGAAAATACTAAAATTGGACAAAAAATAGACCAAGATTTTAAATCTAAGTTGAAAATGAACGTAAAGCCTCATCTTTATTGTACCTTTACTGATCCACTCTTTTGTTTATAAATGAATCTTGCTGACCTGCGCCTCCTAGTGGTTTGGATCTTATTAGAGAGGAACATTTATCTACTCTCCATAAAACATTTTTAAGAACAATATCTTTAAATAAATAAATCTCTACTCTTGTCAGAACCGAACGTTTAAAAAAATACATATGTACAATACTAAACAAGAAAGCTTATCACCTGTAATAACTGTATTTTTGTTCACACAAGATACATGTAAAGTCTGAAAAATACTGTGATAGTTCCAATTTAAACCATTTCAATTAAAGTTAAGAACACAAACACAAGTGCATAGCTTCTAAATAATTATAAACTTAATATCACATAACTACCAGCTTGATATGACAAATTAATCAAACTCATCCAGATGAGATGCCTCCATCATGCATGCTCCAGTGTTTCATGATGCTTACTTGTTGTATCTGGGAAGCTGTCAGAGTGCCTGGGGTTCTTGCTGCGGTGGGTACTTCCACGCGTAGGCACCAGCTCCACAATGTTAGAGAAAGGCCCGTCACCAACTTGGTTGGAGGCAGAGATTTTCACCAGGTAGACATTTCCCGGCTCCAGCTTCTCCAGCAGGGCCATGGTATGGCTTCCTGTAAACAGAGGTAGAAACACAGCACAAGGATTAGAAATACAGAAAATTGATGGAAGTGAATTAATGTTGCATAAATAACTTATATAGTATGTATTATTTGTTCATAAGCTGAAAGTAGAGAGTTTGGGTGACACTAGTGGTGAGAGTAGGTTCCGATGGGGTTGGTTACACAATTAACATTATGATAGTTTCATCATCAGAGTTTCCTGTAAACATGTCTCTATATGTTTAAACTTTGCCTTACAGGACTCCCATACTCATACTGCAAGGGACAAAAGTGCTTTATGTATATACAGTGATTACTTTAGAATTTTAAAAATTGCAGTATGATTACTTTAGTTGTTTGTGTCTGACTTTACAGATAACATGATCCAGTGCAATACTCACCCTCCCTCTGCAATATTTGCCAGCGTCCACCCAACCAGGCTTTCTGTGAAGCATACAAGATGGTATAGCGCGATACCACCACATTGGGCTCCACTGGCTCCCTCCAGGACACGAGGGCAGTGTCATCCTCGATCAGAGTTATTCGTACTGCTGCAGGTGGTTGGCTAGGTGCTGTACACAAAGAAATAACATTCACAATAAAGAACGCTTGCTGAGAAAGATAGAAATGATCTGACTGACTGGAGTCTGCACGGTAGAAGAAATAGTGGGACACTCAAAAAGCCACACAGTCTTTACAAAATAATGATATTACCTGCTGGCAGAGTCTGGTGGTAAACAACAGAACTCCAGGGACTTGACATCTGGTCCACATGAAGACGTACGACAAACTCATAGCGAGTGTTTGGAACTAAGTTCTGAACCATCACACTCTGTTTGGTCCTGTGGACAAAAAAATCTTATATTATTGTCTTTATTTGTCATGCCTGAGGTAAAACACTGAATTTTTGGGGGATTCACAGCTTACGTTTGAAGGTAGCGAATAGCAGAGGCGTTGTGGGTGCCCACGGGTGTACAACGGACTGTATAGCTAACAGCCTTTCCAGAGGGGAAAGCAGGACGGCTCCAGCGCAGGGCTACTGCAGATGAATTGTTGGTCAAGACAGTCACGTGATCCGGAGGTGGAGGGGATGCTGTCGGTTGGTCTCTGGTCGCTGAATGATGCAAGCAAATTGCATATTTTCATCACATATTTCAATTTGAGAGGTTGTATTCCATTTTAAATTGAAAGAGAACAATAGAGAAAAGTACTTACACACACAACCAGGAGTACTGACTGTTTGGTCTGTCTGATAGCCATCACCAGCCTGACTGACGGCCAGAATCTTGACATGATACTTTCTCCTAGGATCTGAAATACAAATAATCAATTTTCAGCCATTTTCAGCCATGTTGTTAAAACTACAACTGAAAGTCGGTCAAATTGACATAACATCAACTGTACATAACAACCAGGGTCTTTGCAGATATCAGACACTTAAATAAAATGCTTTTAAAGACACATTCAAGATAGTTTTAACCAAATTTAAGACGGATGTTTGGACAAATCAGTTTTGCAACATCAGAAATGTGAATTTTTACGCAAAGGTGCTTGACTCATTTATACAAAAAAAAAATCAAGATAGACAGATGAAATTAGATACAATTCAGACCTGCAGACACCCTAATAATATAATTTTTCAAATTAATGATCCAATATTTGGTATGTAATACTAAAGCATGAAAGACCATCATTAAAATACCAAAAGTGATGGTTAACAAATAGTAAAGCAGCATCTATTTAAAAAAAAAAGGCAGACA
>OMLP01046087.1:13776-43085 GCA_900302685.1 Spondyliosoma cantharus
GGGGGGGGGGGGGTCTGTGGGTCATAACTGGCCGTTCTCGTTGCATGGACAATGCATGGCCTCCTGAGTCACCCCAATCTCTCATTCATCATTTCTTGTCATGTGAAAGGAGCATGAGAACGACCAACCAGACCCAAGACCCACTAAATATGGTGACATGATCAATAACCTCTATGAAAACTATCACAAAATTATACTGTCTTTCTCTTTTGAGAGCCTGTAAAAATGTTACAAATCATGAATCCCTTTGATTTATTGTGCACAAGAAACAGATCACAAAATTTCAGGGGGACAGTAGAGGTAAAATAAGATAAAGTGTGATATTGTGTGTAGTGAAGACTTAAAAATAGAGTAATTATTGGATGATACAATGTTGTTTCAAGTGCTTACTAAAAGACATCATGTCTGTGGACAGGAAGCTTTCATTGAAAATGTACGAACGAACGAAAGTTTGTGTTTTAACTTGAAATGCTACCATTGCTTTAGTTCCTTAATTGGGAGGTTTTTAGGGAGCGTTAAGATTTGTTTTATGCCTCCAGTGTGAAAGGTCGGCCTATTGGTATTGACCAGTGAAGGTGGTGTGTCCAGGCCTGTTGTGGGGGCTGGGCCAGAGGCAGCGTTCAGCTGCTGGGATCCTAGGCCCATGGGACTGGGGGGTTTGACTGGGGTCACTAGGTCAGGCCAAGATAGAACACAAGGAATCTGGGCCCAGGACTGTGGGAGCTGGGCCCCTTTTGTTCCCTCTTTCACGCTCTTCCTACTGCCCTTGCATTATAGCCTTAAACTTGGTGTAACACAGACAAAAACATGGCTCCTGTATAGGACTTATATCAAGACCGGTGATAGTATGGAACAGATGACTGCACCTTGTGTGATCATCAATATAGAAACATACTAAACGGTTATGCATTTATAGCAAGGTATTACTACAAAAGCATTTCAATTAAAAACAGTCACTAACAATTTATTAATTTCTTTTTTTTAATGTTTCGGATGAACTGGCCTGGCCTATGCACTGAGCAGAAACCACCCTGTGCCTGAAGGCTCACACCAGACTAAATTATATTGTCAGCAGTTTTGATCAGTAGGGCCCTGGTTCATGTTGCATATAGATTGCTTTGGGTTATTTACATGGACAGCCCAGATGACCAGTGGGGGCAGGGTCCTAATCCAGGACTGCTGTCTCACGGCTCGAGGTCAGCGGCTTGGTCCAGCTCTGGACAATCCCAAGGGTGTTTGTTTGTGCACTCCAGTGTCCAGCTAAAGGGGGAGTAGTAGCCAGGGTCTTACAGGGCAGTTCTGCCCCTGAACACAACACAATGGCCAGGGGTAATTATGCAAGCTGCAGGATGGGAAACTGTGGTGGGAGGGACATCTGGAACCTGACCTCTAACCCTGGGTGCCTGATCTTGCACAATACCAGTGGCCAGGCTGGAGAGGGCTGCTGGTTAGGCAAGAGGGGTCAGCCCATATTGATCAGGACAGAGGGTGAAAATGCAAATGCACCATCCACCTGGCCACTGAATTAAATTGGGAAGACCCATATGACTAAGAACCCATCGGTCACTCTGGGTTGTCTCCACACCAAAATCAGGTATAAATGGTAGAAACGCAGCAGCATGGTCAAATATACATGATGTTTTATGTACGTTTTTTTATCTGCTCCACTATCCTATCTTCTCATAGCTAGACAGCTATGACATCACTCACCAAGGCCACTGATGGTGTAGGTATAGTTTTGGGCCTGCAGCTGGATTGTAGGCTGCTCCGGTTGTCCTTCCTCATGGTAACACAGCTGGTAACCCTGAACAGGCACAGATTCTGGGGAGATTTGCCAGCGTGCCACAATGGAGGTGCAGTTAAGAGGCTCAAGTTGAAGAATAGGGGCTGAAGGCACTATGGGGGAAATAACAGCAGGCATTGGGATCAATACACACTCATATTTGAAATCCTGCCGAGCAGAAAGTAAGACTAAACATATAAACAACAGAAAACAGCAGGACACTGGTGTAGGAAAGGGTGGGTGGATGGATGGGAGATCATTTTCCCAACACAATGGTTGTCAATTCAAATTAGGAATTTTGGGTGTGACACAGTTCAAATTTAGGCTGTAGTTTGGAAGTTAACACACTAGTATTCATGCTCTAAAATTTATCTCTAATAAAAAAGGGGAATTCTGTCATCTGTGCTGCTCTACATCACCTAAATATATATAACCAAGTGTTTGAAAACAAGAAATCCAGCTTTGGTGGACAAACAGCCTCCCCCAACACACTGGACCATGAAAAGGGGCTATTCTTTCCCCGACAGAGATGCCTGAGGCCCTCTCTTTATGACCCGTGACTGAGGCCACTATAACATCACTGACAGCGAAGGCCAAAGGTTCTTGGGTAACCAACACAAAGACTGTGGGACAATGCTACAAGAGCAAACTATAGTCATAAGCCGACCACTCTGCATGAGCTCTAGTGATCGTCCTGGTATTCTGAGAGCAACAAAAACAGTAATGTGACAAAATCTAAAGCATAGCAAGTTATGTCCACATGATTTTAATACACTTATTACTTTATTACACTACTGAAGATGCCTGCATTTGACCCAAAGAATAAATTCAATCACGCTTGAGAACTTTTGCAATAAATGCAAAAGTTAAGTGAACCATACTGCTCTCCCAAGCCATGTGATGAGATTGTATTGATAAGAACACATAACTTAATATCACCAGCTCGCAAACATTTATTCCTTGTAAGTCTTCTGCAGGTTTACCTTTGCTGCTGGAGGTCTTAGGTGTGCGGTGTGAGGTCCATGCAGAAGGCTCACACCAGCCCACACGGGTGGCTGCAGCCATGCGGAGCAGGTAGATGGTGTCAGGCTGCAGGCCCTCTAGAAGATACTCTGTGCTGTTCTGAGGTATCTCCACTGAGGTGACAGTGTTGTCCGCAGCTGTACGGTAGGAAAGTCTGTAGGCAGACAACCGACCACGGCTCACCTTGGCGGGCAGCGGCTGCCAGCTCACCTGGATATCTGTGGAGCTGTGGCTGGTCAGACTCAGCTCTGGGGTACGCAAAGGCACTGCAGAAAAACAGGGATATAACAAATACACTTGACCATGGTGTGGTGAAAGATGCTGGGAAAAACTGCCAAATTTCTATTTTTATTAACACAAATTTGAGTTAGTGAGTAGGACACACCAAGAAAATACTTCTACAAACTGCGTGCCCATCCCCCTTATGTCCACTCAAAATGTGCTCTCTGTACACACTTCACTTGCATGCATTTTAGCTTAACTACCAGAGTGATTTATTGCAAGGAATGCTGGGTGTCTCAATGCTCAGTGCTTACCATCCTCCAGGGTATGTTGACTGACTTGGTCTGACATACGACTGGCTCCCATTGGCATATAAGCCACAATGTAAAAGCTGTAGTTTCGGGCTGGCTCAAGATCATCGATGATATAGCTGGTCGTGTCGTTGCCAATAACAACTTGGTATTCTTCGTTGTTTAGACCTGACATGCAACAGAGTGTAAAGTAGTTTAGAAAATAGGTTAAAATTATCCAAAGAAGAAGAGACTACTATGAAAGTTTCCTATAAACATATGTAATGCAAAGCACAGCCACATAACTGCTTCCAGGAATCTTAAAACGAACTTATTAAAATATTTGTTTGTACTTCATATAGTTATAGTATAACTGTCAATGTAATTGCTAAAGTTAAATATCTCCTTAAGTTACTGGTGTGCAAGACTGTGAGGCTTTTAAAAAGCTACACTGCCCCTTTAACTACAAGCAGAATAAGCTGGGGAGCAGACAATGGGCAGGCTAAGCCTGTTGTTATTTCAGTGAAGTTGCCATTCTGAGTCTTCCTTGACCTCTGCTCTCTGCAGCAACAACAGATGGCCTTCACCAAGGAAAGATGATCATATGTGAGAGAGTGAGATAGCTTATTGTGGTCATCTTTCCTCCTCTCACACCTTCATCCCTCTGAGTATACAATTGATCTTTTAAAGCTCAAATGAAAAACCTGAGACATTTTAAATGGTTCTTCCTGTTGCTCTCACCTTCAGCCTTCATATAATGGATTGAGTAGGCAATGACTTTGTCTGCATTGTACAGAGGTCTCTCCCAGGCCAGTAAGATGGCAGAGCTTGAGATGGTCTCAGCATGAATATTTCTCGGTGCACTGGGCCTGTCCTCGGACATGACAACAATAAGGCGAGCCAAGGACAGCACAGAGCCCTGTTCGCTCTCTGCCACACATTGGTAGATGGCATCATCCTCTGGGATGATCTGGGTAATCACCAATTTACTGTGGAACAATACAAAATATTAATTAGCAGTGATAAACCCAAAACCTAAAGGGATGAAACATTTTATGTGCAATTGTGACTACAACTCCTGTTGTGTAATACCTGTTGTACATCTTAATACGGCCATTTAAGTGAACCTCTTCCCCATTCTTTAGCCAGCTGATACGTGGCGGGGGCAAACCCTCTGCTTGGCACATAAACCTGGCAGTGCCTGCTCGTGGACGGGTCTGGCTCTCAGGCCTCTCAACAATGGATGGTGGCACTGAAACAGAGGAGTAAGACAATGTTATGAAAACAGAATCTATTGCTTACCATTGGTTAGCCTATGAAACAAAATACTGACTAATTCTATAAAAAATACTTCACATCCACAAAGGCTTGTGTTGTGTTAAAGCATATGGAATACGAGAAGCTGGCAGGACATGAAGAGTTTAATGTACCTTGGACTGTAAGGTTTGCTGCAGCAATAGTGTAGTTGCGGGTTCCAGGTGTGGTGGCCCTGCAGAGGTAGACTCCACTGTGCTTGGAACTGACATCAGTAATAACCAGGTTCCCATTGCCCAGCACTTTGGCATTGTATACATCAATAGGTTTACTATCTGCACGGCTCCAGGAGATGATGGGCCAGGGATTGCCTGTGGCCACACACTCCAGCACCACAGTTTGGTGTAGAGAAACTGTGACATTCTGAGGTCCAGCGATGATTCTGGGCCTCTGACGTGGTTTAGGGCCCTCACCTTCACAAGAAAAGGACATTTTTTTATTCAGAGTTCCCTAAGTAAAATGACAGCTTAAAGCTCATTCCGAAATTCCAGATATGCAGTTTATGCACCTTGGCTGACTGTCAGTGTAGCCTCTCTACTCTTCGAACGGCTACCGATGTTAGTTGCCACACACCGATACTGTCCAGCATCTTCCAGTTGTACATTGTGGATCTGAAGGACTCCGTTGGGCAAAACAGTTATTCTGGGAAAATACAAAAGTAACATTAGAAGGTGTACTTAGACGGCAACAGAGGTGCCACTAGGTTATAAATTAGTGTTATAAACAAATGGATGGGGACTGTTGGAAATGCCTCAAAGTGGGTTGGCAGGCACAGTACCTGTCTGTCTGTAGCGGTAATGTGCTTTGGTTGAGCTCCCAGGTGATGGTGGCAGGAGGGCTGGAGGTGACTGCGCAGGAGAATCTGGCCACACAGCCCTCTGTCACCAACATAGGCACAGGATGCAATAAAAACTCTGAGATACCTGTGGAAAGATAAATTATCAATCAACCAACAGAACATTTTAACTAAAAGTTAACATGAAATTGTTATCTTTTTTTTCATTTAAAACATTACACATTATACATGCAAAGTCTTGACTTTGATGGATGTTAACTGATTTTATTAAATGAATTGATCTTTGTGAGCCTCAATGATCTTGCTTTTGTGCAGATGAGCAATCAGCTCCCACACTGACCAGCTGGTCCAATCAATGGATCAATTGAAGAATGACACTGAATGATGCATTGTTATAGATAAAAACCAATCAGTTCACTTGCATAATCAGGACTACAAGCAGCCACGAGGAATAAAAACATATCTGAAACATTGTTGTTGTAAAAGTAAACCTATTTCTTGCAGAAATCAGGGATGACACACTACATATCTGCAAAATATACCATTTTGTCAGTTTAACGTTGCACATATTTTACAGCTATGCATATGTAAATGTTCCACTTAGACCCTGCTATGTAGCCACTGGCCTAAGTATAAAAATACTTGCTTTTCAAGTTCTAGAACAACTGTGCAGTTTGCCGAGCCACTTTCTGTTTGTGATGTCTATTCAAAATGTCTTTCAATAATCATCACAAACAAGCAGCCCCGAATCTGCATTTATCTCCAGAATGTTCTGTTAAATATGACCAATGACCTTCATTCATTAAGGTGATAACTCTCTCCCTCCCCCCTCACTCACAGGAAGGAAGTCAATATCATGTTAAAGAAAATCAATACTCTGTTCTCCCACTGAAACTCCACATTAAAGAGCAATCCCTAAATTCAAGACCTAATCTCATCAATATTACAAAAATAAACTCGTAACCCTGCTTGTGTGAAGTGCATCAGGGCTTTAGTCTCAGTCACTGATGGAAGAAATGATTCTTAATGGTTTGTTTCCTGTGAAATGTAAGTAAGTTTTGGCTTAGGGTCAGTACATGCCAAACAAATCCCATGGCATAATTCATTTAATTATATTCCAATGGTCTGTAAGTCTAAAATGATACACCTATTCTGTCTCCAGTCAACATGGCTGACCTGTGAGCAATAGAAAAAGCCCTCAGCACCTGATAACAAGATAGAAACAACATGTTGTTTACTCTTGTTTACTGAGAGATAACA
Source organism: Spondyliosoma cantharus (assembly GCA_900302685.1). Taxonomy (NCBI): domain Eukaryota; kingdom Metazoa; phylum Chordata; class Actinopteri; order Spariformes; family Sparidae; genus Spondyliosoma; species Spondyliosoma cantharus. Next base: position 20,465 of record OMLP01046087.1, read on the forward strand.
GATCATCTTCACTCTTGCTGGGATCAGTGATGTAGACAGTGGGTGTGGCCTGCACAGACTGATCCGCTAATATGGTCACCTCTTTTGTAAAGAACAAATCAATGTCTAGGTCAAACAGCACAAAGGTTTCTCTGCAGAGGTCAAAGTTCACTTCTACCCCCCTGTCCATTCAATTTTAGCCCAAACTGGGAGCCAGATCAAAGTCAGTTCACCATTAGACAATAGACAAAAGAGAACCTTGTGATTCTTATGTTATTTATATCCCATATCAAATGTCACAGTAGTATAATTTACAAGAGCAACGTATAAATGTACTTGTTGTGCAGATACTAAGGGAAATATATCAGATATCTGACACCCCCTGTAAATCCGAGACGTTCTGAAACTTGTGATGTAATCCCAGAAGTAGAACAAGAACATGCTTTCTGAATATATCCATGTTTCCAAAGGATCACTATTTACTGGAATATCAGACCAGTTCACTCACACGATACACTGGCCATTCCTTTAACAAAAGGACTCTGCTTGACAGGGCAACAGAGGGACTGATCCAGTGAAAGGGATTGTAGGCTGGGAGAGAGAACAGCAGGGCAGCCCAGCCAGAGCAGGCCTGTGACATCACAAAGCCTTTCCCTGGTGACCCCTGACCCCCAGGACCTCTGGACAGAAGGGGAGCACAGAGGAGGCCCCCCATCCTCCACTGCACGCCTACAGCTGACCAAAAACCTTTAACCCTTTCAGTGACAAAAGGCTGGACGCCAGACTAAACTTGACTTTTGAGGTTTTTGGTTTGGTCATCTTATAGGAAACTGATTTTTGTGATGCTTATCAAAAGATTAACAATCACAACAAGATTGCCAGAGCAGAGTTTGTGTGTCTATTAGCTAAAAGATTTGTTTTCCACTTTGCATTTCTATATTTATAAATCCCTTCCTGTGTGATTGTAGTATGTACTTCTTCATAGTTTTGTACTGTTGAGCATTAGGACATATTGCCCAAAACATTCTATCCTCAGTGTCAGTGTCAGTGTCAAAATCAGTATATTTCAGAAGGTGTTGCTAGTTTCCATGACACCGCTCACGGGATATCCCCTTCTAAGACCTGTGAAAAGTGTCCATGGTAGGCCAGGCCCACTGAATAGACACAGCTGTTCTGTCCACTGATATGTGGACAAACAAATGCCCTGAAAACTAAGCCCTTTCTTCTGGGGCGGTCAGGGTTATTCCAAACAAAGGCTAAAAGGCAAATGGCCTTTCAGAGATTCCTCTGTGTAGTAGACCATTCACCAATTACACAGTGCCACAGCCTGCAGTTACAATGTAATCCCACTAACATAAGAAGTAAGAGAAGGCTATTTCCTAACTTTTTGCCAGTGTTTCCTGATTACTTTCACAAAAGTGCAAGTGTAACTTTTGCTCAAAACAGGGGAAAGTACTCAGAGCCAGGGCTGCCTATTTATGGACCATTTATGAGCTTTTAGATTGACTCTCCATCTACCTTTTACTGTCTCTTAAAATGATCCTATAACTGGACTGACAGCTTTAAACTCAAGCACAGCCAAGTCTGAACAACTTCCAATAACATGGAAACCCAGACTTTAGAGGGTTTTCCTCAGTCAAGAAAGGGGTGGGGGACATCTGCTTCCCATCTCCAGGTTAATAACCCATGAACTTGCCATTCTGATGGCCTGCATGTTGACACCACAGAGTGTAAACCAACCACTTTAACCCGTCATCCTCTTGGTCTCAACAGCAAAAAACAGGAAAAAAGTCCATGTCAGCCCCAGAAAAATCTTTCCACTCTGAGCTCCATACTTACTTGCGATAGTCAGACGTGATCTTTGGCTTAGGATAGCTCCATATTTATTCTGGGAGAGGCACTGGTAAAACCCTTCATCTGATTCCTCCTTGGTGTGTTTTATCTTTGGTATGTACAAGGAGCCGTTGGGCAGAAACTGTACATGTTCACTTTCTGCCAAACGAACTCCATTCTTCAGCCACTTGATGGTGACCGGAGGCTGCCCATGAGCCTGACAGTCCAAGACAGCAGGGTCCTTTGGTAATGCTGTAACATCACTAGGCTCTGTGATGAAGGACAACTCGCTAAAACATAAAACACCTAGAGGAGAAGAATGAGAGTAGTAACGTTAGTGAAGAGCTGATCATGGATAAGCTTCAAAACAGTTACTTTATAGCCAGTAGACCACACATATCATGTAGCAAACTGGAGGAACATCATAATAAAACTACATTGGTATGACCAGAAATAATGAAAATTAATAATAAAATCAATGCTTAGCATGACACACCACACTACACGTTATAGCAGCTGTACGTTATTTAGATGGTTACCATACGTTCAAATGTAATGTGGTCTCCTGATATAACCACGTTCTGTTTTAAAGAAACAACATTGTGCGTATAAAGTATGGTGTCTAAATATTTGCTGTCACAAATACCACACTTCGTGACATGTTACTGACATTAACGTTAATAAGTGAAAGAAAAAGTGGTTCCACAGTTAAAGTTTAACAGCATATCTCGTTATCTCCTCTTAGTCAACGTGTTTCAGAAAACAAAATTGTTTCACATTTGCGTTATTTCAGAGAGAAACTAGCTAACATCAGGCAGCACGTTCAACGGTCCGTGGACGGACCTCAAATCGGGTCAGCGGTAGGAGAACATCAGTAGAAAGAAAACAAAAATAAGACACTTACTTGATAAAGGAATAAACAAAACAAAAAGCAGCCAGTTCTGGTAGTCTTTCATCTTAAACTTGGCCATTTATCCGACTTGTGGTGTCATTTTCCCCCTCAGCGCAGACCGCCGCTCTCCTGCGTGCTGTCCGGATAGCCCCGCAATCTCTTCTGCCAGCAACGGAGCACCAACGGCTCTACAGGGGTGCCGGGGGCTACTCTTACGCATGCGCAGACAGCACCGGCCATAAGCAAGTGTGCCCGTGTGCTGAGTGAGGTGTGGGGATCCCAGGGGCCCCCAGGAGGAACTGCCACAATACGTGGTAACTGGAAATTTTCAATCATTGCACCTACAGGATGATGTGATGATCAGAGACTGTGATTGTTTCCAAGTATTCCCTCACCTGGAGCCGAAACTAGCAGTTAAGATTGTCTTAGAAAAAACGTATAAGATTATAACCAAATGGAGTCTGTGTGGTATAATAATGTGTATCTTTGGTTGTTTGACTTTATTTTTGCTTAGAGGATAGATTAAATAAATGATAGTTTCTCCCTGATACCCTTGAGTATTGACTTTACTTTTATGTGTGTGTGTGTCTATGTAGGTGTTAATTCCTTTATGTTACTGAAATGTGACAAGGAATAAAATGTCTTCCCCAAAACTACATAGTGCAGCTATAACTTGCATTACACAATTTCAACTTAGCAGAAGTTATCTGGTCCAGGTTCCACCAGTGCACCTGAAAGTTTTCTCAACATCTTCTCTGATAAATTATTTTTATTTATCGATAATAGTCATTCTGTTCATTTATGTTGTGTCTTCATGACTGCTTTTAAAGTCTATTGTATGAATAAGACATTGATTGCATGTCCGTCTCTGATGAAGGATGGGTCCCTTTTTTGTTACTCTAATGTTTTTTTCTGTTAAAGCTTTTAAAGTTTTTCTTTATCCATGAGGATGGTCAAAGGCAGAAGGATGAGGAAATAAACTGCAGTTTTTACAGCCATTTGAGACAAATTTGTGACTTCTGGCCTTACAAATTAAGTTGACAAATTAAAAACTGAGCTGTTCAAAGAGTTGAGAGTTCTAATGTCTTTCAGTGAATCTGTTTCCACAATATATACGGCTGAAATGTACATAAATGCCAAGCTCAGATTAGATACATCCTGATAATTATCAACTACAAAATTATCAGTAATTGAATACTTATTTGCAATGTAGATACTCAGCCAAATGAGATCTTCTTTTTCTGTGCATTAAATATTTAGGACAACAAAATAAGATGAACATAGTGAATTATCAGTTACCAAAGAACACTGGTAATGAGGTCACACTGAACAGCATCTGCTTCTACCACAGAAACTGGTAATTATGAAGAGATATTGATGGCTGCAAGTCAGCTGCCTAATGAATTCAGATATTGATCTGGGCGACCGTGCCTTTTGACAATGACCCTCCCGTCTCCCAGCCCCTCATTCAATAGCCTCACAATGGGCTCCAGCTGTGAGATCAGCCATGCTGTATCAGCAAAACACTCATCCATTGGATACAGGTAAATGCAGTCATCACATTCAGACAGTGAAACATGTTGTGCCTTCCAAAAGATATGATACAACTCTGATTCTCCACCGTAACTATAGACGGTTGTGCAATGATTCTAAAGCATAACTGCCACAAACCTGCACCTCCACACTCTACTATCCAATCAAATGCAGAGAGCGGAGTGTAATTATGTATTGATTAGAGCTAACTATTGATTTAATCATCTAAAGCCTTAAAGTTATAATTCAAGGCTCAAAGGGTCAGTTTAACAGCAACTCATAATGTGTTTACTCAATAATTTAGATTTCTAAGTTATATTATTAGGGAAATTTACATCCAGGAAATACATGCATCTTATGTTATATAAAGGACATTGTCTTTTTTAGGAAACACTATTGTGTTGCAGTTTATCAGTTATGGATGTTTATCAACTAGGTCCCTGGCATTGAGCGTGCTCAGAAAACAGTCATTAATGTGATAAGTAGATTAAAAATGCTAAGATTTTATTTCTGTGGACCCAAAAAAAAACAAAAAAACTTCACTCTCACAAAACCTCAACTGATGATCTTAGCTGTGAAAAGGATGACGAGAAGTCATTGCCTAAAGTAAACAACATTTTAGTTATCTGTAAAAATGTGTATTTTATCCATAACCTCACGCCATTTAGATATTGACATGTTGTATATAAATAGAAAACATGATCGTGCTATTGAAATCTGTCGACTCACATTGCCAAATGTTGTGGTGTGGAGGCTACCGCTGGGGCTCCACATGGCTTAAGGTTAGGCTGTTTGGCCATGATCAATAGGGTTAAGGTCATTAACATGTTGTGAATAACACGAGGCCCTGGGAAAGCAGAGCAGGGGACCAACGAACTGGGCTCTGATTGGCTGGAGCTTGTTTCTAGGAGAGGCCACCCCCCACTGACCTTAGGGGTCATTCAAAGAGCTGATGACCTCCAACCTTGTGCCAGAAGGGTGATGGAAAGGTTTGGAGTTGCCTAGTGTTAAAATATAAAAAGTGTGTGGGTGTTTGACCAAAAACAAACATCAGTATTTGCATAATGTTACCATCATGCCATTACCATCATGTCATGAGCTGGGGACAGTGCAATTCAAAATGTTTGCTTTAGAGATATCTTTCCTAAAATATTGTCATTAGCTGGTGACATTTAAACAGTACTAGCAATGACATCTACCATAAAAAATAAATCAAGCATAATATGACATTGTAATATTTGTTAAACTACGATGATGACGAATAAGCCATATGAGGGTACTTCTCATAATCTAAGGCATCTTTTTACTTACTGCAATAAAATACAAAATCATCAGCACATAAACACACAAGAACATTCTTTAAAAAAGTTTATTGGCTTTTAAAACCACTTTAAAAATCTCACCAGTGAGTACTTTCCATTGAAAAAAGAAACAACGCGTTTGCAATATTAACAAGCTACTGTACATTAAGCAGTACACCAGACAACACCACAGAGGAGGGTTTTTTTTTTTTCTACTGGTAGAAATGGACAAGATAGTCAAACAGAGTTGGATCTGGGTCAGTCAAAGGTAAAGAATCAGAGTCACTGCTTGATGGAGCTCCTGTACTCATAAAGAGGTGCATTTCCTTCATTCAAATTCAAATATCAGTGCCTTATTGTTAAAGAAAGAAATCAAGAGGAAATGTTAAATTTCTTCACAAATGCATTTTGCAAAATAAGAATATGTAGAAATTGACAGAAAATAGTCATCAACATAACATATAGAACAACATTAACTTAGTAAACAGCACACAACAAAAGTAATGTAACTCATGAAACTAGCACCGCCAGTCTGGTTAACAGAACCTGCCCAATCACAGAAGACAGTGGTTACCAAGAATACAAAGTACAACAGAAGTCATCACACATGCGTGCGTACAATCATTTATCAACATAATGAGCATGTAGGTTTTAAAAGGTTATTTAACTTTTTTTCCCTCAATGCTTTATATTCTCATGTATGAGAATGAGTAAGAAATGTGTATCTCACTGAGATTAATGCACATTTTGCTACAAGACAATTAGTCCTTTTCTGACAGTTAAATTTCCCTACTCATCTTGTCATAAAAAATATTTTTTTTTCTTTTTTTTCTGTGGGCATCCATCATTACATTTGTCCATAAAGATGTGGCAAAGCCATGTGTCATAAAAATTTAGTGCAATAATGTGAACCTCCAAAGTTTGTTGAAACATGAGTAATCATTTTTTCCAGTGTCTGCTGAAAGGCTTTGAGCACAACGTCTGTCACAGAGATGTTTGCAACCAGCTAACAGTATCACAACTTTTTTTTTCTCAATATACCATGCTATTGATCCTGCTCAAAGCACACATCACTTCTGCAACCGCAGAGACCTATTATCTTTGAATAGAACAAAAGTAAAATAAAATCAGCAAGCGAGACCAGACAGCATTACTTTTACGACACATTGAGCCAGAAATGTAACACACAACATACAGTATCTTGCCGACTATAGATCTGTTAAGCTTTTTTTTTCTTTTAAAATGGCACATACTTAGCTAGAATAATGGCCATAATATAGTGTCTTGATACATCAAATCTCTATGTATCTATCCTATTTACAGATGGAGCTTAAACATGACTTATACAACATTGACAATAGCCAAAAACTCAAGCAAGCATCCTACTGTATCACATAGCCTACCTGGCTAGCAGTGATGGTTTCAACATGCTTTCAGGTCCATGGTTACCTATAAAACATAGGACAGTGACCATTTCACAAATTTACATACTGTACATAAGATTTATGCAACTTAATCCTTTTCCTCAAATGCAATAAAACTCTTTAATATCTCTGAGGCTGCCCGTTTCCCGTTGTTGTTAATGATTACTAGGAGTGTCTATGTGTAATAATCTCTTATGTTATTCAAACAGATCATCTTTGGTATGGAAATAAGGCTGGATTCTCCACAAATATAATTTCATTTCCTCTTGATCTCAAGATGACATCAAAACATACATGTCAGCCTCTAGCCTTCTACGTAACTAAGCCTTCTCCATACCATTGATATTCTTATCCGAGCTGGGAGTATAGCATGCCCCAAAAAAAATCTCATGACTGAAAGTGTGCCTGCCATGTTTTCATGAAATGACAGCATATCAAGTTCCTCTAAATCCATTACTGATAAGGGCACACACAGTGTAGTTGTTAGCCTATACAATATGCATCTATATTGTAACACTGCAAAACGAAAACAATAAGAAATAGTACAGAAAATATCAGAGAAACAGCTGCCTTGATATGATGAAGCTCTGGATGGTTCCGAAGATTCTCAACATTATACTATATACAGTCACTCTATAGATGGCATAAGGCCTTGGACTTTGGGAATAAGGCAGCCAGTTGATGATTCCTTTCAATGGATAGTCCACAAAGTGGCCTGAATTCCCATCTTCTCCCCACTGATTCGTCTTCTCCCTTTATAAGATATTAAACAGTACAAGAAGTATAGGCTTTAAGAAAATTTCACTCTTGGACAATGCTCAGATGTTAATCAGTTTTCCACTGATTTGGTATATGATAAAGTATAAAGATTATGTCATAAATTCAGCACCTGGCAGCAGAAGATGCTACCCTTTTTAATATTCAGATATGGCAGGCAAATGTACTACAACTATTATGTGCATATACTACAATCCCAATATTTTCTCCATTTGGTTGAACTTGAACTGCACACACTGAAAATTGTATACAACAGCATACGTTTTTGGTCTTTTGTGCCAAATTTCCTACCCAACTCACTTTTATTAAGTGTCTGTTAAATACAAATATTGCATTATTGATTGGTTATAACATGGAAGATTATGTTTCTCTTAATGTTCATACCATACAAACCTGCTCTTTTGCAAGTACACGCTGCCACTGAGTACTCACACTTTTTTACTCGAAATGCTTACAGGTCTAATTTTAGATGAGGGAGAAAAGTGGTTAAGTACTGAAACTCTTGGTGACAAATGAAAAAGGAGAGAAGTAACCAAACATCAGTAGGAGAGATTTTCTGGTAAGCCTGGCACTTTTAACAGAACGAATGGCAAAGTCCAGACAAATCCCAACAAATTATTGTTTAAAAACAGATGTACTACATACGCACCAAACAAACAACAGAGAACAGAACAGAATAAAAGATAACATTAGCCCAGCATCTCTACTGTAGTAGGTTGGTCTTTGCTTTCTAGCCAGTCAAAACCAGAGTTCACAGTATCACTGCATATCTGCTGAAAAAGTGGGTCGTTCTTCAGTTCTTCCAGTGTCGAATCTTCATATTGTTCCTGCTGTTGATTAGGGTCAAACAGCAGGTTGGTGTCCAATGTGTTAAGGTCAGTGATGCTACTGGACAGATCTGAGGTCAGTCTGATGTCATTTGAGAAGTCGGACGCCACGGCGTTGAGCTCGGAAGCTACCTGACCCACCAACTGGGAGCTGGGGTTGAGGCCATCATCCCCAAGCAAGTCCTTGACAGTGTTATTGAAATCCAGCTGTTGTTGCTCGTCCTCCACCTCCTGCTGCTGTGTGCTCTGGAGGAGGAGCTGTGGTTGTGTCTGCACAGGATTCTCCTGGAGTTGCTGCTGCTGCTGGTCTTGCTCACCAGGACCCGCTTGTGCTTGGCTGTCCCCAGTGGAGAAACTCACCTGATCTCCACTGCCAGTGGTGAGGTAGCCATGCTGCTGGAGCTCGAATGCAGCAGGGCTAGAGCTCACCGGCAGCTGAGTCTGGTGAGCAGTTCCTCCAGCAAAACCAGGAGTGGTCTCCAGGATCTGGGTGAGGTTCATACGGGCCGTGTAGTTTGAGGGGAGGTTGTTTATGCCTAGGCCACGAACAGAATCATCCCCGTCAGCTTCCATCTTGTTGAGAAGAACATTGGTGATTTTGGCGGTGTTACTCTGACCCTGCACAGGCAGCATCTCACTCTGCATCATGATATTCAGAGGAACAGATTGGCTACGCTGGACCATGCTGTGGACCGAGCTGACTGTCTGGGAGTTGGATAGGATGCTGAGCACCTCAGACGTGATGGGGGAGTTAAAGGGGGAAACCACAGCTCTGGTGGTGGTGGTGGTATTTGTCGTGGTGGTTGGAGGGCCAGTGTTGCCACTGAAGTTTCTCTGGCGCACTGCAGGGCTAACGCTGCGACAACGAAAAGTACTTGACGCAGATGAGGTTGATGCCTTGTTGTCTAACGGTGCAGGCACAGCAAAACTCTCCTGTTTAGTGGGAGTGGTTACCTGCTGCTGCTGCTGCTGCTGCTGTTGCTGCTGTGGCTGCTGCTGCACTGGGGAAATGGGAGTCAAACGGCCAAAGTGAGCAGCATCCTGTCTCGACTGAGCCTGAAATGACTGGCCGGGAATTGCAAAGGCGTGTGGCTTACGAAATTGGTCATCTACCAGGTCTTGATAGCTGGGCAGAATGCCGATGCTATGGTTGGACAAAGGACTTGCAGAGTTGCTGTTGTAGCGGTTGTTGATCCACTCCAGTTTGGCCTTGTCAGGGTGTGTTGCCATTGGTCTCTGCATGGGCTTAACAGGGCTGCTGGATACAATGCTGGCATCATGATAACCTGTGATGCTTGAGTTTATGGGAGTGAAGGCAAAAGGGTTCCTGCACTCCACCGGGCTAGGGGGGACGCTGCTGCTGCAGTTGGACAGCGGTGTGCTGATGGGTGTGTGCCGACCCATGGCTCCATCCACAGGAGTGATGGGAGCCATGCGGGAGCAGGGGCTCTCTCTTGTCAAGCTGTGCCCAAGTGTCATTTCAGAGGTGGGGGTGGGTGTTGGGGTTGGAGTTGGTGTTGGTGTGGGAGTTTGGACAGGAGTGGTACTGCTGTGAGCAGAGTGGTAGAAGGTAGTGCCGGCCTGGTGAGCACTGAGGATAGAACCTTGATTGCTGGCAGACTGGCCTTGCAAAGACACGTCAACACAACTACTGAACAGACCCTTCAGCTTCATCTGCTCCTCCATTTGGACCAGCTCCTCCACGATGCTGTCCTGGGTCATGTCATCGTCATTGAACGGAAAGTAGTCCATGTTGGGCTGAGAACCTGCAAAGTCAACCATCTCCTGTGTGAGGGTGATCTGGCCTGAGGCCTCAGAAGGTTGGGCTATAAGGGAAAGTTGGTCAGTAGGGGCCTGTTTATGTTCTGCTGGTATCTGCTGAGCAAATGCCTGCTTCCGGAGCTCATCAAGCTGTCCCTCCTCCCATATTGTGCTCTTTAAGTCGCTCATCACAGAGGCTTCGTGTGCTCCTGAGTTGGCTTGTATGGCACGAGGGTCCCCGGTGATCTGCTGCAGCAATGCCTGATCAGACGTGCTGCTTCCAGCTGCTCCAGTGCTGGTATCAGTGCTAAGTGAATGGTCTTCGCGTTTCACCACCAAGGCCTGGGGTTTGACAACAGTCTGGGTGCCTTCAGTGTGCGTGATGGGCGAGTCTGAGAGTGCAAGGATCTGTGTGGGCCCAATAGAGGTGTGTTTCACAGTCACTTTGCAGGGGGCACTCTCTGGTCTGGCAGGGGTTCCCGGTCTGGGGATCCTCTTCATTGCAGGACTGACTCCAAGTTTAGGATTGTCGATTACAGCCAGTGGCTGCTGGGAGATAAACACCCTCTTCACAGGAATCACATGGGAGTCCCCGCTTGAGCCTGTGCGCTTCCTGGGGCTCTTGGCATCTGAGCAGGTATCCTTTGATGTCGGGGTAACAGCGGAGGAGCCATTGGATGAAGTGTTGCCATTGGAGTTCTGATTATCAACAGTCAAGTACAAAGTACTGTCATGGCAGTTACTGTTATTGCTGTCCTGAGTCCCAGCTACAGCTACAGAGGTGGGTGGGGATGTGGGGTCATTTTTTAACCTTAAACCTTTGTCTAGGCCTGGAGAACATTTAACCAGGAAGCTTGGCTCACTGGCAGCCCTGAACTTAGCCACTCTCTCCTCTTTGGACCCAACAGCTGTTTTGTCTGTGCCATGGGTGGGGTTATGTTCACTTCCAGCTTCAGACACAACTTTGGTGTCAGTGGAGTGGGTTAGGTTGGAGACTGGGACACTGGGTCTGATTGCAGGTGATGGAGGGGCTGCCGAGTTCACAAGTTGTAGGTGTTGGGATTCGTCCAAAGCTGCTGTGGTGTTCACACCAGCCGAGGCAGGACGCACTGTTGCACTGCTGCTGCTGGGAGCCAGAGCAATGGCCGTCATCTTCACCACGTTGACTGAGCTGACGTGGGGATTGGGCATCACAGTTTTTATAGGGCTGTTGGTGATAAGCAGGGTGGGTGGTGAGCGCAGTGTGATGGCACTGGTGGCAGAGGGCTTGGGCAGAATTTGGGCATACCGTGTACCGTGTCGTGCCAGCCGGTCACCCACAGGGCTAGCAGAGATATTCTGGGGGTTTTTGGGGGACTGCTTAAGAGACTGAGTGACCACCTGGAAGTTCACAGGCAACACTTTGCCCTCTGTTGTCCCTACAGGGCTGGGCGAGGTCATCAACTGCCTGCTTCTCTGTACCTGGGAGAAGAACAGCAAGAATATAAAATTACATTTAAGCACATATATACTCAACATGTCTGAGTATAATTGGCAAGATATACTGAGCCACATACCGTGACTGGGCTGGGGACAGCTGCTACTACGATGCCTATGGTCGGCTGTGGAGAGAGCAGAGCAGGGCTGCCACAGGGGATGGTTGGGCCAGGGGTACTGGCCTCCGTTCTCTTGATCTGGGTCTCACTGGGCAGGGGTGAGTGGAGCTTCTGCTCCTGCTGCTTCTTGTGGATCTTGCGCTGCAGTTGCTGCTTTGCATCAACAGAAGGAGAGGGCAGGGTCTTCACCTGGGGCTGGAAAGTGTTTGCCTCAGCTGTGGGTACAAATGCAGAGGCTGGAGTTGGCGTCTTCATTCCTGTCGAGAGGAGAAGAATTCCAAGAATTATGAAAACAAAAAACACAAACCAGGAGAGGCCAATAGCGGCAGTTTCAGGACTTCTGGCCTTGCAATACCACTTCACAAGTGAGACAAGTATTATCAAGATTATTATTAGTTTATCAGTAAACTTGCAAAAAGGTTTTACATTGAAAACCCTAATCCATCTTGCTGACAAGTACATATATTGGAAAAAACTTCCCCATTTATTCCAATTTATTTCTAATTTGTAAGCAAACCATTGACCTTGGTAAACACAATGGATTTAATCTTTTATTTCCATAACTTTGTTCTTTAGTGGGACTAATCATTCTTATGATTATCATTCTTTACAAATGGACAGGTTCTGATTTAACATGAATTGTTAATGCCTTTTGAGAAAGCAAAGTCCTTTTTGATTTTAGGCTGGTTTTAATTTGTGCTTCATGGCCATTTTCATCATGTACTTGGTACGAAAGATAAAAAAATCTTTGTAGAATGTCCCCTGAAATTTAAATTATCATAAAACTTTCGGCTAAAATGTCATCATGAGGGGCGTTACCATGAGACGAGGTTTACAGACAGCTGAATTAACCAAGTTACATTTTCAGCACCATGGACAGCTGACAACTCTGTGTAGGCACTCGCTGCTTTGGGAGACGCTTGTAGAAACGGGGATGGGAATCACTAGGCACGACTCTATTCTGATTTGTAGGGCTATGATGCGATTTAAAAAATAATTGATGCATCCATACATGATGTATCTTTTCTCAGTGTGTGACTACTTACAAAAAACTTTACTACCTCTACAACACAGCAAATTGACTTCTCTATCGTGTAATCCACGATGTTGAGTAGTGATTATCATAAGGCTAATAATCACACATGTTGACAACAAATTACATTTTTGAAAGTTATTAGCGCGTACCTTTCCAACTTAACCCCCTTAAAGAACTCTTCAATATGTCAACTATGATGTACAGCACCCGATGAACTTTACAAACACACACAAACACAGACAAGAATAAAGGTACCACACTAGTAGATCTTTACCTGTGGGTGTTCCGGTCATAACAGTGAGTGCAGCCATGGATTTAGTACCAATGTAGTGGCTATTGAGCAGGAAGCGGGCCAGGTCCTCCACATTGTCAAACTGACGACTCAGGACCTTTTGGGCCCACTCACACACCAGTCCACAGGCTGCAGATCTCATTTCATCTTCAGCGCTGGGAGACTGACCTGACGGCTCCATCAGCTCACACTGCAGCCAGACAGAAGACAGCAGCAGGTGGATGAGCCTCAGACTATTTAAAAAGCTGGACTTGAAATTTAATGTATGTTGTTTTTGCAGATTATCTTACCCCATCACCAGATTTCTGCAGATCCAGGTTGGGTAAGGATGGCATGTGAACAAAAGCTTTCTTCCTTAACCCGCTATAACAGTATGTGAGAAGGAGTTAAGGTGTCTGAACACATAATGACCTTGGATACATCTACTCATTACTCTTATTCTCTTCTAGGCCCAAGGAAAGAGTCGCCTTCTTTAAATTATCTGCCAGAAACTGTCGATCTAAAAAACCTCAGAGTCAAACAACAGCTTTCAGCTCCTTGTCAAGGATTCCCACTATTGCCTTTTTAGTTTGCCTGCAACAGTCCTCAGGTGATTAGTGGTTTATAGTTTTGTTTTTTAAGAAGAACTTACAGTTGACTAGTGGCCAAGTCAACTGTTTTGTCACTTCATGTCGCCCGAGTCTCGGCTAAAACGTTGCACACTGCAAAGACTACAACCCACATCCAGCTAGTTTGTACATCCTGCAGAAATAAATCTCCATACCACCAGGTAGCAGTAGCCTGTAGTTCATTCAGCAAGGAAAATCTCACTAATGTCACTACTTATTGTCAAGAATATGTCTCATAAAATGTTGCAAATCGCACAGTCGAAGCGGTCGAGGTGAAATATAAGGAGAAACTGTACTTAACAGGTGAAATCACAGATGTGACATTGACAGGCTCAAGTGGTTTTCCTTTCTTTTTCCGTTTGTCTTCTTTCTCTCAGTGACGGGTTCCGCCACAAATTCACATACAATACCGGAACAATAGGGCCACAGAAACTCACTGACAGCTACCGACGGTAATGCCCTAAAAGGGGAAGTGCGTAGGATTTATTGGGATCTGGCAGTTGACAGTTGAGTCTCAGGTTCAGCAAAATTAAAGGATATTTGGATTTGCCCCTCATGCCCAGTCGACGTGCTTTCATGTTAGGAAAGACATTCTTCATGATCTTTCCAAAGTCTGCTGCACTCAGTGGATTGTAGCCGAGATTGTCACAATAGCTCCTGCAGGAGAGGAGAATCCGACATTAGATTATAAACTTACGCATAATGGATATCAGTCCCCTCTCCTCAACTGACCCCATATCACTTACTTGTATTCATCATACACCTCTTGCTTTGGGAGGGAAGTCTCTGGGTGCTCTTCTAGGTGATTCCGTATCCAGTTGAATGCATACATCTGTTGAGTACGGCTTGACGACATGGAACTCTGATCACTGAAATTGGCACACGAGAAACATAAATCTGGTGAGGCAGTGTCCTCGACTTGTATGCATCATTTCTTGTTAATACAGAAACTTTTTAATACCATAATCCAGGAGTGGAGGACCCCCTCTCATTCTCAGTCCAAATGGGCAGAATTGGGGGGTTGGGGTGATGAATAGATATGGGGAAACAAATGAAACACAGACAGCTAGGTATAGCAGAAGTCTACATAGATCAGTGGTTTGCTTCATAATGATAATCAATCATACAGCTGAAAAATGAATGAAAACTTTGCATGAAGAAAGAACTCAGCCCCCCCAAAAAATGTCAAAAAAGCAAAAATAAATCTTGAAATTCATCTTAATTTAGGAGCTACCAGTCTAAACTGTGTAGTAGCCTGTGGATAGTGAATTTTTGACAAGCAATGAGACAACAGTGCCAATAATGTAATGAGAGCCATAACAAAGCAGCAGTGTGTGTGTGAGACAAAGAGCAAAGTGGAAAACTTGAGTACAGTGTGTGCCTGTGACACACCTTTTGTCATTGCCACTGCTGGGACCAGAAGGCAACTTCAGGTAGAGGTAGAGCTTTTCGATGTCTGTAAACTTCTCAACATCTTGCTGTAAATACAAAAAATATCACACAAACGCACAGAAAAGATCAGCGATACAAACAAGGGGTGTGCACGTTTATCAGCGGAACATCTGTATTTGCTGATATTCGTTTTGTTGACTGATATCAGTCTATTTGCGAATGAGATAGATTCTTGAAACAGTTACTTTTAAAGCCTAGTATCACCACTGATTTCCCAGATCGATTGCCTTCCAATACACCAGGACCTGATTTGATTTGATTTGATTTGATTTGATTTGATTCCAGATTCAATAGAGTCAGGGGATTTTCAGTTACAATACCAATTTTGCTTGGCTATGAAAGTAATTCTGAGAGAACTGATGCTGTACAAAGAACTAGGGCCCAATTGATAAATCTTAATCTGATTATAGCCTAATACTCGTTTATAATCGCCGAATAATCGTTATCGGTCCAAAAGTTGCCCGATAGACGCTAATGTTAACACTTTAATTTTCCCTAGGGAATCTTTACTTAGAAATGATGTCCTTGTGCTATTTATCCAGTGGATCACGCAGCAGCTCTATTCCTACTCTGGAGTCTCTCAGTCACCCTCACCACACTGTGGAGAAATGAATGGGATATAGTTATGACAGATGTAGGCCTATTTCAAAAGAGGAAAATAATCATTTAATCCAAAATAATTGATTGTTTTAAACTGAGCCTTAGTTACTCTAATAAAAAACAAAAAAGGGGATATTTTTCATGTGAAAGACTGTTTTATCAAAGGTCGTTTCATATATTTGTTCGTGCTCTTTCAAAAAGATACTGTAACGAAGGGCTGAGCAACCTTTAAACAGTTCACTTGTTTACATATAATGAAGATTTCTCTTTTATTTTTTCTATGGTAGAAAAGGAAATGACAACAATAACAAAATAAACTAAATAAAATATTGGTATTAACATCGGCCAAATAGTCATTTTGCACTTTATGTTATCAGTCCAGAATGTCACAACTGGTATATCCGTAATATAAACAGAAAAATAATATATACATATAATACACTTCCTGAGAGTAATATAAGTAAAACAGAAGTTGTCATTGATCAAAAGAGTAAAAATCGTATTTCACGCTTAATTGGCATAAGATAGGATTAATAGATTGTATATACACAGAAAATTTAGGCTATCCGGATCGGACTTTAGCACCTTTTTAAAGGAAAATCTATACAGGAATGAAACACAACCTCTTCACTATTTATTCCACCCCATCAGCTTTTCATTTGGTGTCTAAGAATGGATTCATCTTACCTCTTCCTTTTCTATTTGCCTCTTTGTTGCTAAGGAAACCAATACTTAAATGAATGAGGTGAGAGCTGTCAGCCAATCATCAGCGACTGAAACTGCTGTTTACTACACACCCCACTGCTACAAGCACGGATTACCTGATCCCTTCTCTGCTCAATTTGATTATTAACTACAAAATGTCAGATACGAGAAATCTTTTCTCAAGCCATCCATTGGCTACACAATGCTAGCACCACCTGTATACTAAGGGTTAAGATCAGCAGCTTAAAAAAAACATAATATTGTACCTTTATGTGGTTTGAATTTTTCCTAAACTGATCAACACATTTATTAATTTTTTAAATATGTATTCCGAACCCTGCATGTGTTCGAGAGAACGGAGTCAAAAAATCATGTTTTCTACATTTTATGTTTGGGCAATATGACGATCAGTGTTGGAGGTAATGCGTTAAAAAAGTTACGCGGTCATGGAGTAATATAACACGTTAATAATAATATTTCAGTAAGACATGACTACAGTTATACCATGGAACGCGTTACTGGATACAGTGAAGCGTTTATTGTTGTATTTCAAGAACCCATCACAACGCATGATCATATTAATATAGGCTATGCGTTTATAGCCCAGCCTATAAATCTCTGTGTGACTGAAATAAGCCATTTTTCATAGACCTAATGATGGAGTCTTATTCTCCGAGTGCACTTGAATTTACATTCTTGAATCACATATGCCCATGTAAAGGAATATCACTCTACGCAGACAGTAGCATTGAAACGTAATATATTGTATAGCATATATGTGGTCCATTTTGTGGCAGTATGAAAACATAATGCAAATTATGTTGATACTTTTTATTATTATCAAATTCCCTGTGTATCAAATTACTGGTCACAAGTTTTTGATAAGCACATTTGGGGGATCACTGCAAAAAAAATGTTTTAGTGTTTATATTCTTTATAGAGAAGAACATCAATTGATATAACAATATCGTAATTGTTTGACTCCTTAATATCGTTGCTGACACTGGCTCCAAAAACCCGGTATACCCGGGCCCTAGTATTAACTCAAGTTTAATTAACAATACATTTTGTATTAATTAATGATGGTTATCATAAAGTGTTACCATTCATTTTATTATGTACAATTGTTCTTTTCCTGCAGTACCATGACTGAGGTGACTTGTTATAAAAAAGGACTAAACCTGCCTGCAGAAATCTGTCACACAACAGACAGACTTGCTGAAATTAAAACACAGACTGTTAACCGTCTGTATTTTTTTATTAGTAACAGAAGACAGAAAAACCTTTATGATGTGGCTTTGATGTTGTTGCTGAGTAGAAGGTGTGGGGCACTTCAGATGAATCCACAACAATATGTGCATAAATAGAAAGCTTTTAGGTTAGACACACATGTGACAGAGATAAATGCAGCTCATCTTCTGTACATGACAAGAAAGCTGCTCTTTTGAATATTGTGAAATTGGATCTAAGTGTACTTACAGGACAACATCAGATGTACTACTGTTACTCTATTATGGGAAAACAAATGTTCATGTTATTATCGTCATTTTGTATCTTTTACCGTGATTCAAATATTAAACAAGCACTATGCTTTCAGTTCGGTTCAGTAAAGCTCATCAGTCTGTAAGCATGAAACATACATTTTTATATCGTTTCTTTGTAAATGCTAAGCTGCAAACCTGTTCTTATTATCCACCAACAAACACTTTGTGTGACCTTTCGATAATAAGAGGGTTGGGAGAGTGTTAGATAACAAATAACCAAGACTACCAGTAGATCGGTGTGTTGTGGATACTCACCAATATGCTGTCCACTTTTGATTGTACAGATTTGCTGCAATGAGAAAGAGAGAGCAAAGAGTCAGAAATGTGAAAAAATTTACTGTACAACTGTAACCATGCCGTAAAACGTTATTTTAATCAAGATGCGACATTTCCGTAATATGTATCAAGTCAGATCATCCTAAACAGCAGCTTTGGGAAATATTTAGACTTTGAAAAACTCTCATTTACACGAGAATTCAGAGCCTTTCTTTGGAGGAAATTTTGGCAGAAAGTTTAAAGTCTAGACGAGGAGTGTGTTGTGGACTGCCATTGTCTGGTCCCTCTGTAGATGTTTTCCAAACTTCAGCTGGGCCACTGAAATATTCAGATCCATCATAGATTGTAAAACGTCACCATTTCTTCACGGTCCTGTGAGTATTTGGCTGCATTCATGTTTTCAGTCCCTGCCATGGAGAAGCCCCTAAAATCTGTGATGCCCTGCGGTATTGTAGAAATGGTGTCAGCCAGGTGATAAGCAGTACCCAGTACCGGTTCTTCAAGGCCACTCAGTTCCTCATACTTCACGGTTTGGTTTTGATCTGAATATCCAATTGAAATAAAGTTATTCCTCTAATCAAGTTGTAGATCCTCACACACTAAAGGTATGAAAAGCAAAGCACAGGTGTGACTGATAGAACCAATGATGACCCTGAAACTGAAGCAGCTAAATGGAATCCAGCCAATATTACTTACACATGGGATTCATGCTGTAATGTGTCAACATGTTTTCTGCAAAAAAACTTGTGGGACTCAAATTCAGAATCTGGTCACACAAATAATAGGTTGGACAATAAACATAAACTCTATGTATTGAGTTGATGAGGGTAAAGTGTGATTTCAGATACAGACCTTGAGATATCTTGAGGATTATCAAAGCAGGCGCACAAAAGGAGATTTGAGCAAAAACCTTGTATATTCACAGTATCATTGTGGGTTATTGTGTGTAGATGCAAAAGGTGCATTTACATTGATTTTAAATTAAACCCATAAGTGCCTGGATTCTTTCCAAAGCCACCTTACAGTATGTCAGAACATCTGAGTAGCTACAGACAATAAAATGTTATTTACTACAATTGCACTAGATATATTTCATGATTGCGACATAGCCTCGAAGTATTGGGATTTTTTTTTCTCATCTGAATTAATTTACAGCCGATATTTTATCCTACAGGAGACTCACATTGTTCAACTCATAGAGCATAAGCTAAATCCTTGTTGTGTCTCACCGGTTTACCACGCACCCTTTACCTCTCGAACAATTCTGTCTAATAGTGCTACTCCTTTTTTTTTTTACTTACATCAAAGATCACAGATCCAAACAGGAGATTTGTTCTAATTTCTGGTTTGATTCATTTACGATCATTTTGTTGAATTTATTTGTCCCAAATTCTGATGATCAAACGTTTTTTGTAAAACTTTTGAATTTCAGTAAAGGATCCTCCGTTATCTTTAGCGGTGGCGACAGATCTTCCTATAAATCTCCTCCAGCAAATAATTCTGCCCCAATATTGAATAATCTGATCAAATGGAAATACTATTGAAGGCCTCTCATTATTACTGAAATAACTATTAAAATCATGATAATGAGTCTGTACAAAACCAACACGTATTGTTCTTTGTTTTTAGAGAGCCCGACCGATATTCAGTTTTTGGGGCCAATGACAATACTGATATCGGGGAGTAAAAAAATTCTGATATCGATGCATCAGCCGATATACACACATTTTTTTTTTTGCAGAAAAAAACAAAAATATGTAATGTAGGCGGGATGTTTTAGTTAAACAATAATCTTAAAGGTCAGTGAACTGAAACAGTAAACATCACTTGAAATTTGAAATGTATTGATAATTATAAATCATCCCACGCCTCGTTTTCTGCACTGTATTCCTTAAAACCAAGGCATTTTCATATCTGCTGATATTGACAACATCCACACCGATATCGATATATGAGTGATCGGCTGACATGTCGGTCAGGCTCTTTTTTCTTTTTTTTGTAAACATCTGGAGAATAAAATTTGGAGGTCAGTCTCTCTTCATCCTAATCCTGTTTTGTCTCACATTTTAGATTTGCTAATAAAACAAAATGGTAGCGTCTCTCATTTGGTTATACTGCCATTATTTGAATATTTCCTTTAATTGTGCAGCCCTGACTGAATATACTTGAAGGTGATGGGGGGGGGAATCCAAGCTGACACAATTGAGTATGAACAATTTCCAAAAGCCACTGCAGAAAATAAACATGCAAAAACACCATATAAACCAGCGTGACCACAGGATATTATCATTAGGAGCATTAAATCAGTGCGTCTCTGTGGAGCTGTCTGCGCTGACACCTGTCATCCTGAGCATCAGAGGCACCACCGGTGGATCTGGTGTCATCTATCACATGGCCTCCTATGGCTCGGTGCTAATCATTATAGCTGCTATAGCTGAAACTAACCCGACGTTAACGTGTTATTAATGCATAAACAGGTAGCAGACAGCGAGGCCGCCGTGTTTCGCTGAAGATATCTCGGGTTAGCACGGGAGCACCCGTGTTATTTCCAGCCGCTTTGTGCAGCACACATCCTCCTCCTGCCACTCCAGAAGCTAGATACGCTAATTACGAGGCTACGGCTAGCGAAAAGGACAGTGTGGCTGCTCGGGCATCGTTCGCATCCTTACCAAATGGAATTCTTTATTTTGAACTGTAACGCGTTAGCCTCGGGCCCCTGGAGTCCTGGCACCAACGCTGGAAGAGAGCCTAATCCCGAGGCAGGCTTCTGACCAGGTTGTTGTTGATCATCAGCCATCGCGATGGAGGGGTGGTGGGGGAGCTTTAACAAGTAGGCCTCATCCCCGGCTGTGCACTGCACCGGACCCACCGCTGCTGGAGCGGCTCAGTCAGCTAGGACAGCCCGCTGAATCCACCACAGGGCATGGCTACAAACACTGTGATCTGACCCTAGCGAAACGCAAAACAAAACCCCAAAAACTACCGGGAGTACAAAAGGCATTTCGCAGAGATCTCTCCGCTGCCGCAAATAGCACGCCTGCAGCAGCCAGCAGCAGCTACAGACGAGCTGCCTGCGTCAAGTTCCGCACAGGAAGCGGAGAGCAGCCCGGAAGTGCGCTGGGAGTCGGCCTTTAAAATAAAAGGACACCACATTAGTCTAATAAGTAATTTAATACTGTACGCAGTGAAAAATTGCAACGTTATATATGTACTACTTTGAAATTAATGTAACTAGCAATATGTAATATATTACATTTAAAAGTAACATGCCCAACACTCCCCGTAATTGATGTGATTATTAGAACCGGCCCAAGGCTTTATGGGGCCCTGAAGCAGAATGTGATTTGGATACTCCTCACCCCAAGTTAAATGCTCCACCCACCTCAGTACTGCCAGTACTAATTATACAATGTCCATGCTCCATTGTTTTCCATGGTACATCTAACACAACCATTATCTTGGGTTACTGGTGAGCTGGAAATTAACTTAATAAACCAGCTGACAATGTATTTACTATAAACAAGTGAACTACTTTAATATGAAACAAATGAAATGGTTTCTTACATCAAAATAATAAACGTTAAGTATGTAAAATGCAAATATACCACAATGTAAAATAAATTAAATACGAACTTGAATAATGACATAAATGATTAAACCAGTGGTATGGACCTGTCAGTTCTGTTAGAATAATAACAAAATATGTTGGGTATGAGGTATAATATGAGGTCCAGATTAAACTCCTGGGGGCCTCAGCTGACCTCCTTCCCTCCCAATCTGGACACATTTTTGTATTCTGGAACACCTCATTTCAATTTATACAAGCTCTGTGTGTGAGAGAGTGTGAGGATGTCAATGGTAAAACATATAAACAAACAAACAAACAAACAAACACAAAACAATCAAAAGTACTTCAATTTACTGACCTGTAGAAGTTAGACAGAAACTAGTTGGAGCTTTCCTTGGAATGTAATAAAGAAATTAGAAAGTATTTATTAACTGCATGCTGGAAAATATCAGAAGGCTATCATTAAATACGCTAATCAAAATTAGTTGAGGATACTGGGATATGGGTGTATATATGTGTGTGCATGGATGTGCAATAAAAAGTCAAATGAACTATGTCACATTTTTTTTGGTGACCAAGAATATTCAGAAAACCCCAAAATAAAAACTCAAATACATC
>OMLP01046087.1:43105-54229 GCA_900302685.1 Spondyliosoma cantharus
AGAATAAATAATCAAGTGAGACACTAAATTATTGAGATATCCCTCACCAATTTTGAGTAATATTATATTTTAGTAATATAAATATTCATTTTAAATACAAATGTGAGGTCATTATTTTAGTACTAAAGGGATACTTTCATAGAAATCTCACGTATGTTGCTGGGTAACTACCGTCTACTTTCCAGAAATGTATAAATGTGTTACCTCTCCTCCTACATTATTCCACCACTCCTATAAACTGACAAAGGCTTTTTTAAGTAAACACACCCTCGGTCTGTCAGTTCCCATAATTGAATGTCATTTCACACAGACTTTTAATCTGCAGACTCTGACAGGGGTTTCAGTCGTTGTTTCCTGTAGCTTGACGCTGGTCTGTGCGCTGCAGTTACTCTGTCAGCCTGCGGGGGCGCTGCTGCAGGAAGCTGTCTGATCAGATAGTGACAATGACGGGTAAACAGCCAGGCTGATACCACCTCACCATGTAAACCTGTCATCTACCAGCGCCTGTGTTGGTATCGATATGTACCAGTGTGTTTCTATCGATTGACTATGTGATCAGACCGAGCTGAGACTCTACACAGGCGGCACGCACACACACACACACACACACACACACACACACACACACACACACACACACACACACAGATTGCTCCAAGATGTTTCTTTGCTCATCACACAGCTTACTATTTTTTCCTTCGACTGAAATCTGAGACACAGCTGGCGGAAAAAATAACCTGAGAGGATGAGCTGGATGGAGACTGTCTGCAGCAGTATGTATAAATCCAACGGTTATGTCACATCAGTTAACTTGCAATAAATGACAGGTATCACACAAACATCCAGTTAATTAGAATTTTATTTTATTTCTGTTTTTTCTTTTACAAACAGTTGACAATTGTCAGCTCACCCCCGTCATGGAAATATACAAGTGGAAAATGTAAAAGAATGAAGCTACCAGGTCAAGAAAAACAAGACCCACATAAATTCTTCCATGACTTATTGTGTGCTGCCATCTGTTGATAGAAACAGGTAATGTTACTCCACTGGTCCGGTGACACCACGCTCATGAAACATAATGCAAGACAGCAATAGACTCACACTCACCCACACACTCACACACACACACACACACACACACACACAGGGAAGGCATGCCAGCAGAATCTTGGATGACCTCTTCAGATGAGAATAACAGGAACAAGAGGGATAATCTAAATGTTGCTGCTTGGTTTGTGTTTGTTTGCGGGGCTGGAAGCTGCTCAGCTCCAATTTTGTTTGCAGGTGCATTTGTCTTATGTCTCTCGAGTCTCGACCTGCACCAAGAAGAAGCCACACTTGCACATTGTTCACACATGTTTTTTTTTTTTTTTTAACATTGTGACCTGCTTTGTATTGTGGATAGCTGTCTGAGATTTGTGATAGCGTCAGCGAAACTTGGATGGAAGAAACCTTACATTTTGTCAGTAATTTTGATTTACGCACACGAAACTACAGAAGAAATGCTGTTTGAGATACATGCAGTAACTGAAAACAGAGCACTGGCAGATAAACATTCCCTAATTAATTTAGAATAAGATAAATCCATCAGATGCCCCAGAACAAATTGGGTGGAATTACAAGGAAGGACACTGGATTCATAAAATAATAATCACAGGTTATAAATTCCTATAACCATTATCTTGAATTACTTTATTACATTAAAGGATAACTTTCCCCCCAAATGAAAATTCGGTCATTATCAACTCACCCCCATGCCAACAGAAAATCAGGGGAAGTTTGGTTGTCCACGAAACATTTCTGGAGGTTCACAGCAAAACAGTGCTGCAGCATTCTCCTTAACAGCCGAAGTAGATGGAGACTTGATTTAAAACTGAAAAACTAAAACCTAAAATGGCACTGTACAGTAAGCCCGGCGTAATTGTGAACAAATTCGGCACAGAGGAAGCTCGTCTGCCATTGCATAACGAAAACAGGAAGAGGCATAATTTTCTCTGGTCTCTATCCTCAGGTAATGTACAATGTGGAAACTTTGCACTGCAAAAGAAAGACAACCCCACTGATGGAGGAGGCAAAGCTAACAGGGAGAGTGATAGAAACCGAGGTGAAACAAGGGCTTTGACTCAATGGAGAGCGCCGATGTTGTGTCAAACTCTGTTCCCGCGTTGATATGTGTTTCCTCTTACCTGCGGGAGTCTAGACGGTTCAAAATCTGCAACTAGATCAGCAATCAACAAAACCTGCCTACAACCAGGCGTTATACTTGGCCTTTTCAAAGCACTGACATCAGGGTTTCCAGGTGGAATTGGGATTCTTACAGTTGTTTTTTTTGCTTTGGTGGTAGTTGATATTGCTAAGACTGCGTTTTCAACTGCAGTGACAACAGTAATACCACAGTGAAACACTAGGAGGAGATGTTTTAAAAAAGTTGTCTGTTTCTGCTTTAGATAAAGGCTGAATAAAATTCAAATTTACAGCGTGACTGTTGATCATTCTCAGCCTGAAATCAATCATTTGCTATTCAGGTTAATGATCATGCACAGGTTTGTTTTCCAACACCCTTTAGAGTGATACAGGGGACTGTGCTTCATTTTGAAATGGGATTTAAAATAAATGCCTGAAAGATGAATTATTTTTAATGAATAAAGTGGCTGCTAACTTTCTAATTTAATTACACCGTTGGTATTTATTACTCTCTATGCTGACGATATTCTTCTTCTAGCTGGCAAGTATTATTGCTTTATGGTATTGGTATTGTGGTCATACACATTCTCTTTAGGAGAAACTATATAGCAAGGAACATATTTGATTTACATTTTGGTTTACTACCTTTTAACATACACTGATAAACTATCCTCGAATGTCAGTGGTTGTTGATTGGAAAAAGTTATATGTACGATGTTTACTGCATACGCACCTGCATAAATCTTGTGTTTGATCGTCAGTAAAACTAACTGATAAGCTGTGGTGTTTCTTTTTCTGGGGATTTGTAACAGATAAAATGATTCTGTGCAGAGCTGAGCTGTGAGCTGTTTCTTAGAGAGCAGAGAATAGACACACATCTCACAGTTTGTGGACGTATGAGGAGGAAGCCATGTGAGGTGATGCATTATTAGGCTGACACAGAGCAGGTTATAAATATTACATATATCTTATGTACCATATGATTGATAGTCTACTCCTCATTTTTCTGCTTCTGTGCAGAATGTAGACTCCTGTAGTCGAGCTCCGCATCCTCTGGTGGATAACAAAACATTAAAATGTTTCATTTTCTGCTTCCTCTTCCTCTTCTTCTCTGTCCCTTCCTTTTCTTCTTCTTGTTCTTCTACTTTTTCTTCTACTTCTTTACTTTGTCTTCTTCTTCTTCTCCTTCTTCTTCTTCATCTTCATCTCCTTTGTCATCCTCTTCAACATCTTCTTTTTCTTCATCTTCTTCATTTTCTTCTTCTTTTTCTTCTTCTTCATCTTCGTCTTCTATAAACATTTCTGTAGGCCTGTTTCAGCATTTCTTTAAGCATGAAGTTGTAGTAAAGCATTATATTCGTTGTGTGACGTTGTAAGATTATATTGTTAATTTAATCATAACAGCGTCTGAAACTGTAAATCATCTTCTCATTTACTTAACAGGCAAACGCTTTAATTATATGCAGATATCTCTGATGAATTTGTTTTGCTTCAACATTTAGACACTGCTGAAGATTTCCGTCTCTCTCTCCGTAACGTATCTCACACATCTATCAAACCTTGTCATTTGCTGGCTTGTTAACAACACCGGAGGTGTGGAGCAGTGACACTTCATCTAAATCTCAAGAAAATGTTGTTTCCTTGTTAGTCATTGTTTTCTCACTCTATTTTTGACCTTCGGTTGCTGGCTATTCTGGACTGATTTATTTTACTGTCAATCTCCTGTCACTTCTCATTTGTGCTGGGAGCTCTCATCTCAGCAGTCTTTGCCCTTGCTCATTCCTCCGAATGTTAAGATTTACACAACACTCCTCCCAAACTTGCTGCCATTTTTGTGGGTTTATCATGCCAAGCAGACAATTTATATTATCTCCCGAATGTAGCCGACTTAGTCCTGAGTCAGGTGTCAGGTGAAAGTTACCTTTTAGAGGAAATATCTTGCATTTTCTCTGCCATCTTTAACGAACACATGCAGGTTGTAATAAGGGTAAATGTAAGTGTTTTATTTTTATAGTAATTTTAAAGTAAATTTATTTTCGATGCTAATATTCTTTACCTTTCTGTATATTGTAACTTCACAGAAACAGATGACACACTTACGGACATTAATTGCCCTCAAACATATTTACTTATTATATGACTTATTTAGTTTGTTGTTTTGATCTCATGACGCGCCTCCTGTAAATCGAGCAGGTCACACGTAAGACTGGCATTGACCTGAAGCTACCTGCCTCGTCCTTGTTGGTCATGGGGAATGTGGGACATCGAGGTCACCGTGGTGCAGAGGTCAGTGAGTCTGGCTCTCACGTGCACCGTACGGCCATGGCTGCTCCAATCCTCTTACAACCCCCCACTTCTTACAGCACTCAGGCCAGACTATAAGATCAGCTCACTGTGGTCAGGTCTTATCCCGAAGCTACAGTAGATCCTCAGTACAGAGTCACGCCAACAGGTATCAAACACCACAGCCAACCCACTTACCTTTGTATATATATAGATATATATATACGTAGTAGGCCTGTTTGTGTTGAGATACGTTCACTGACATGGCTTTTTATAGCTAATTTTCTTCATGAAATGCTTCAACATAAACAAAATCCTATAAATCCCATATCCTATAAATGTAAAATATATTTATTTTTACAGTACTTGTCAGCAAGGATTGGTTGATCAGCCAACACAGTGACATCATATGGATGAAGGTGCAATATGTAAGAACTATGAAACAATACATAGACATGTAATATATAGGACATTTTTCCAAACATTGAAAAATTAGTCTGAAACGTCCCTTTCCTGGCTGTCCAAAGCTCCTGTGCCAGTGGTGTATAAATCAGAACTCCCATGATAGTCCAGCTGGCTGCACTGAACACTGAGCTATCTAGCTACTGGCAGCTACAGTCATGGATGTATTAAGAGAACGCAGCTAGCGGTTATTCTGGTGAAATGCTGGTTCGGATTTGTTTGGAGTATGAATTCAACAGACGGCCAGTTCTTACATATTGCACCTTTAATGAAACATACTGCTGTTCTTATTCGTCTTGTAAAATCCTCACGACTTCTAACTTCAGTATACAAGTGCTCATCTACGAAGTGTTGTTTAAACTGTTAGAATAGCAACCAGATTTTAAACGATTAGCCAATACATTGATTAAGTGCATATAAAAACTATTTTGATGAAAGATTCTTTGTTCTTTGCCCAACATTAGATGGTTCCTGCTTTTGAATTGTGAGAATTTGCTCAATTATTTTGTGTTTTGGATTGATTTTTTTTATTACTTTGGATTTTAGGAGCAAAAAAAAGAAGCAATCTGACTCCATGGGTGAGTTAAAATGGTATGATAAATGTATTTTTTGTATTCTCTGATATTATGTAGACAGCAAATAATAATCTACAACAGTACCTAACAGTAACCAAAGGTATTGTCATGTTTCAGTAAATCTGTGAAAGACAAACCTCTCCATGTTGTGTCTCCAGTAAAGAAGAGTCATTTTTACTACTGATTCCAGATCACAAAAATAACACTGTTACAGCTAAAATGTTTAGATACCTTTGTTCCTGTTTTCTTTTGCTTTATCAGTTCAGTACCAGGGTGAAATTGGGAGTCCCTGGCTTTGACGTCACTTACACAACCTATCCCAGGCCCGGCTGTTATTGCAGATTTTGTACAGTGTGTTTTTTCTCCTCCTTTTTCTTGGCGTCCTGCAGAAGAGCGGATGGGAAATTCTGATGTCATCAACCTTGGCACAGCGGGACAGAGGAGCATGCAGGCCCTCAGGGTGCCACGATTTGGTGCCCATGTGTTTGTGCCCCGTAGATGGTGAAATAGATGGTGTGGTGCTGCCCGCCTGTGCTGCACCTGCGTCCCAGCATGCTGATTGATCAGTTTGGTCATGTGGAATGTCACCATCTGCTCCCCAGTCCCACTCACCCCTTCTTGTGTGAATGCCAATCACTGGCAGGAAGATAGTTATTTAAGCCATGTCAAATCAGGCGCATGACGATGAGCAATATGCCAACAACTTGAAATGTGTGTTGCAGGCGTAGTATGCACAACAGCATCTTACAGTAAAAGGACAACCGTGACTTCAGACTGCAGAGGGGTGCATGCTTTCTCTTTGCCCTTACTGGTTTACCACATCAATATATATATTTTCCTTTGCAGCACATAATTAGATTTTATGCCCCTCACTTAGATGTAATTTGAAAAAAATGTAATTTGATTTTGACTGTTTGAATGTGTTTTTGATATGTTTGCATTTGAAAATGTTTATCTCCTCTCTTTTATTTTTGCGAGCAGCTACTCATTTAATTCCATCCACTTTAGTTGCTCTTTTTTGGCCTCTTAATGGCCAACAACGTATCAGGGGGCCATCAGGAGTGACATTCTTCATTGTAGAGCGTCATAACCAATGACATTTCAACCATGGGAAAATAAAGATATGCAAATTTGAACTCATTAACATTTGCATTACCTGTTTGAATAATCGCGGCCCTGACAAGACTGCAATTAACTAAGATTGATGCAAAGTTCAGGGTTAGGGGACTGTATATATTTGCTCTTGGATCATTTAGCCAAGATGTGTGTGTGCGCGCGCGTGTTTTATTGTGTCAGATAGGAGAACTGATCTCTGTCAGAGGAAAAGGTCATCCAGTAGCCTTGATTATTTGCGAAAATCCTGAATTTTGTTGGCTTCAGACACCTGCATGGCAGACAATTCCTCTTTTATGACCTATACCTTAACTTGAAGAGCAAAATCATCTCAGGATAGACGCTATCCCTTAATGACAACAAGCAGAAAAGGTCAAAGGAACGTTTGTTGTGAAGAGACTGACCTCCTAACCCAGTTAACAGTAGCGTGAACAGTCAGGATTAGACTTTGACTTTAAGGAAGCTGCACAGACCGCACAGCTCACCATAAGACAGATTGTTACTAGTAGACGACGGTTTGTTTTTCTGCTCTCAGATCAGTTTGTCACAGTTTCTTCCAACAATAAAAAATGTGTCTCCTTAATAGTCCTGATACTTGAATAACAGTTTTTAATACACATAGAAATAAAAAAACTTTCTGAACATTTCTTGTTTTTAACAAACCATGTCAAGTGCTTTGCTAACAGCACCAGTAGCTGACGTTAGTTTAGAAACTGAGTCTGCTAAAATTAACTGAAGATGATCATTTACATCATCCCTATGTGTCCAGTATTCATTTTTTATTTCTTTGCAATACTCGGAGCTGCTGTCACAACACAGAACAGCTGACTTGTATACAGACTCTTTGGTTTATAGTTTCTATGGCGATTTTAATGAACTTTAAATGCACCTGCTGTACTCTCTTTCCACATGCTAAGGTAAAGTGCAGTCTTGACCAGTCGCCGTTCTTTATTCTCTAGCTACCACAAGGATCTTTGATATTTTGTTGATTTTGGAGGCCCCAGTAGACAAAAGTGGCAGCGTTTTCCGCTGTCAAAACCACAAAATACGATGTAAAAAATAAATTTAACTAAACAAAAATCTCCTCCTGCTTCTTTTTGCCTGGCTATTGTCATACTCGCTGTAACTTTGGGCAAATGTAGCCACAGGCTCTACAGTCTTCAGATGGGCATTGAGAAAAACTAAATAGAAATAGTAAATCTTCTCGCTGATGTTCTTGTTTGCTTACATAGGTCACATAGAGGCATCAGTATTAAACTGAGACTGTTTCATGACCAGCTACAAACCGCTTGTAGTAGCTTTAATTTACTGTTTTTGTTCAGTTACCTTTGTCCTTGTTCCTGACTGTACGTCTATTTTGAGTAAGTAGACTGGGAGCAATGAAAAAGTGACATTAAATTCCTTGTACGTGTGCCCAGTGAAGCCAATTCTGATTCTGATTAAATGTCATACATTTTAAAATGACAGCTTGTCAAAGACTAAAACAGAAATAGATGTCATGGACAGGTTCCAAAGTGTCGTTAGCTTGGCCACATTACACGCAGTCCCATTTGGCTTGAGCGTAAACACTGGAGGCTTACTGAGACAATGTGTTTAGGATAAAGACTTTGCAGCCATCTAAGTAGGAATTATTTGATTGGATTCTTGCGAGGTTTCTCTTGCCAGGACAGTGTGGCACACAGGTCGCAGCATCACGCCAACTGCAGTGTTGTTCTCCTTGCTGCTGAATTTATGTCACATACACAGAATGCTGCACAAAAATACAGCCGGTCAGCTGCTTGTGCTGTTTGAACAGCCTCTTTTCTGGCTGTGGGAGTGAATTTTACTTGGAGCAGTTTTAGCTAGTTCTAATAGGAATTTATAAAGAAGCAATTATAAATCTGAGTGATTTGTTTGCACATGTAGGAGGTCACCGCCAGTGTGAGCACAAGGGCAGCAGACAGTGGATTTTACCTCACAGGAAGTCTGACTCTTCAGGTGTTTCACGTTCACCCAGACAGGCTACCGTATAAATAACCTGTAACCCAGCGGCTGGAGGAGCTTGCCATGCCACACGTGCCTACAACTTAAGACTTTGTTCTATTTGTAAATGTAGGCCAGACAGGGGTGTGGTGTCCTCTGTTTACTGGAAACCTCTACCTGTCTAACACAAGATAATCTTCATGGCGTCACCGGTTGCACTCGGGTGCCGCTGAAGAGGGGTTTCTGATCGTGCCTGTGTATGATTTTACACAAACATAGGACGTCATAGGAATAGGATGACAGCTGAGCAACAAAATGCACAACCCACACACTGAAGATAGCTCCTTTTTTTCTTTTTTTTTTTTTTACTCTTTGCTTTGGTGTGGTCAAGGTGGGTTGGTCATGTGTGGGTGGGGAATTCCCCTGATTATTACAAGTGTTTATTATTTTTCTTGATGCCATCGTGCACAAACAGTGCC
Organism: Spondyliosoma cantharus; assembly: GCA_900302685.1. NCBI lineage: Eukaryota > Metazoa > Chordata > Actinopteri > Spariformes > Sparidae > Spondyliosoma > Spondyliosoma cantharus. Next base: position 52,164 of record OMLP01046087.1, read on the forward strand.
CTTTCAAGTCAATACACACTAAACACAAAAGAATACACTGGCTTGGTTTGTTCTGTAAGTGAATTTTCTCTGATGAAATAAATAAAAAAGGATGCTCATAACGGTCTGTAACAGGCTTGTAGTACAGTAATAGCATCAACCCCTTGGCCACCCCTCTCTGCTGCCTGGAATGGTCCAGCCCTCATTTGCATAAGTTGTCTGCGGGTAGCTGCATGACCAGCAGGGGTAGGTTAGGGGAAGGAGTGCGTGTGGACTACATACACATGAGTAGAGACACGAAGAGGCGAGCTTGTGTGTGGACTGTATCGTGAGCCTGGAGTCTTGCACTGAACCAGACAGAGTTATGTACTGTGCTCATCCTGTGTCCGGCACAGGCAACAACTCATTGATGTATTGCTACAACATGAAACCGGTGAGTACATTTTCTTTATGTTTTTATTCCTCTTTGATTTTTTATTTTTCCAGAGGGATGCGTGGCACTGTGAGTGTGTGTTTTGGTGAGGATGCTGTTGCACTCTTTCAATTGTCTTCAGAGATGTTCTGATTGTTTTTTTTTGTCTGACTCACACAATTAAGTTTCCAGCTTTGTCTGTGAGGTGATCGGTGTGATTTCCAAAATGAAATTATGCAAGATTTCACGCAGCCTGTATAAAAAGTTAAGAGTGTTTTAATTGCGTTTTTAGAGTTGATGCCCTGCACACATTTGTTGGGGATGTTAGGTTGTTTCATCTGGCTGGTTTGCATGTGTGATTAAGAAGCAGAAGGTGAGAGGAGGTTTTTTTTTGTTTTTGAGACGTCATGTCTGTAGTTTGTGATGAATGTGTGAATGATATGAAGCTTATCCTTCCTTACAGGGTTGCAACTTGAGCTGTTCATACAAAAACTAAGACTTTCTTTCACCTTACAAGTTAAACAGCTCTGAGCCTTTTCCTGTTCATCTCTTGGTATATATTTGTTCATTTGATTTGTTCATCAAAATCAAAAACAATTGAAACCAAGTTCACATGAGAACATCACACAATAAAAATCAGATTAGCCACAAATCACACGCCATGCAGAGCACCTAAATGAATGCAAACATTCAGTTGGCCACCACTCCGACAGCTCACTCACTTGTGGTTTCATGTTGACAAACCCATGCTTAAAATGCACCGGTGAGACTTCCTGTGAAGCACCATGTAGTCAAGCCTCGCAGCAGCAAACATCTTGACATGAAGCAGATTGCTGTTATTTCTATTTGATTTAACCCCGCTATGTTGGAGCAGTCCCTCCACCACTGCAGCCATTATCAAAGGCAGCTTTGATCTCTGTGAGACTAACCATATCCAGACATCGTGGATCACAGAGGCAGAAAATTGGTTGCATGTGGCTGGAGTTGGCCATGGTGGAGCACAGCATAGGTCCTGAATAGCAAGTTGATATTTCACTCATCTGGCATGATAATGCTGTGTGTATTTACAATTGGAAAAACAGTGCGGATGTTTTGCTCCTTTTTTTGTGCATCGTTTTAGAGTCAAATAATTGATGCACAGGAGGTGACAGACTGTGAAGAAGAGCTTGATTATTTCAGGCCAATATGGAGATTTCATAGTGTTTGAATTCTCTTTTGGTTGGCGAGATTTTATTTGCCCTCATCATGTGTGATGCCATGATTGATGGTTCTTAAATCAATGCTATGCTAAAAGAGGATGCCATGGTGACGGGCCCTCTCCAGCGGGGGCCAGAGAGGGCGTGCTGGGGCGGGGGTGTGACCATTATTAACGGGTCGCCTGCTATGCTGATGGTAAGGAGGACAATTGGCTTTATCCTCCGCCATATGCTGCCCATGGCGGCTCAGACGGGCCCAGTGTCGGCAGGGGCTCCTCTGTTTGGCCTAGCCCACAATCACCATGGGACTCATGCCAGCCAGGGTCATGGCTGCGTGTGTGAGTGTATGTACTTAAGTGCGTGCGTGCGTGTGTGTGTGTGTGTGTGTGTGTGTGCGCGTGTGTGTGTGTGAGCATACTCAAGAGAGTCTTTAATAGCCTGCTTTACAGAACTTGTCGTCCGGGTAACTGACACCCCAT
>OMLP01046087.1:54249-64928 GCA_900302685.1 Spondyliosoma cantharus
CAAGTACAAAAAGGTGAGGACACGTGACAGAGTGTGTGTGTGTGTGTGTGTGTGAGAGAGACTGTGTGTGTGTGTGTGTGTGTGTGTGCGTGTGTGCGTGCGTGCGTGTGTGTGTGTGTGTGTGTGTGTGTGCGCGTGTGTGTGTGTGAGCATACTCAAGAGAGTCTTTAATAGCCTGCTTTACAGAACTTGTCGTCCGGGTAACTGACACCCCATTGATGCTGCGCAGGGAGGTTTATTTTCATTTCCTGGGGCACATCAAAGCAATCGAGGGATGTGCAGGTGCAGGCCAGACCTCTTGGTGTGTTTGAGTGAGCGAGCATGTGTTGGTGTGTTCTGTGTGCATATGTGCAGTTTCCAGCCTCGCGCTTTACACTTTACACAAAAAAACCCCGAGGTAACTTAATGTTAAATCTGTTTTCTATTTGCTATATTTTGTTCGCTACAGGAGGGGATCATTAGCCCGAGACTCAGCTCTCTGTTGGGTTTCTCTCTGAGGACAAAGTATGAGAAGGCCTTTAATTCAATTTTATTTGGAAATTGTATCCCAGTCTTCTGAAGCCAGCCGAACCTGATCACGATTAGAGCAGGGATTTCTCATGGTGAATGGTTCCTAAATCCGGATGAGGAGGTGCATGGATCTGCAGCTTATGGATTATCGCAATAGCTCTAAGTGTGCATCAGCTCTCTGCTTTGTTTTCGTAATACTGTTGCTTCAGCTTGCCCTCGCAGTATTCACGCTTGTGTCAGTAAGATTTGTCCGAGTGATACAGGCCGCATGAAAAAAATCATCGCTTGTGTTCATTATGTTTTGGCTCAAAGTTGTTTCTCTCTCTTTAGGTTTATGGGCAGTCTCCCACTAATGACGACATCAACCAGAACTCATCCCCACATCCATCCATCAAGGCCCCCAGCAATGTCTTTGCAAGCACCTTCTTCGGTGAGCTCAAATAATCTGAAATGAACATCTATTGCCACAGGGTGAAAATCAGTTTAATGAGAACATGTTGCATTGGTTTCACTTTGAATGGTATAAAAAAAAAAAACAGCCATCAAGTTCAAGTTCAAGCAAAAAATGTACGTGATTCAGAGCACCGATGAGCTGCTTCTCCTGATTACATGCCTATATGGGAAATTAATTCAGATCAGCTGCGTTGCCCTTTTCGCAGTGTATTATTTTATTTTATTTTAATTTTGTTTCTTCTTCTCTACATTCCCATTGAGATTCAGAAAATCTTTTACAAAGGAATCCTGGCAAAGACAGCAGCACACAAAGTTTCACCGAAAGGAGCAAAATGCAACAACTTAAAACAAACCGCCAATTAAATCAAGACAATGATTTTAGTGTATTTTCAAGGTTTAGTTTATTTACCTATAATGTCATGGAAATTTCAGTGCCCCCATCCGAATCAAATAATGCTGATTGCTGAGCATAACAAATAATAACACACTGATGTATAGCAGGTTTAATGTTTACACCATCAGCATGCTGACACTGGCTAATTATTGTTATGAGGCTGATGGGAATGGTGTCAGTTTTGGAGAAATTTGGTAGGAAACCAAAGAAGGATCACCAAAGCTATTAAAAGATCAAATTAAAATCAAAGTGAAGGAGACTTAAAAGTGCTGATTAATAATGGTTTAAAGGCTCAGTGTGTTGGATTTAGGGAATCTATTGGCAAAAATGTAATTTGATATTCATCATTATGTTTCCAGTAGCACATAATTCACCTGAAACTAAGAATCATTGTGTTTTAATCACCTGATAATTAGCCTTTTGTATCTATAAAGGGAACGGGGTCTCTCACACAGAGTCTGACATGTTGCACTGCCATGTTTCCACTGTAGCCAAGAATGGACAAACCAACTCTAAAGAGCACGTTTCAAGATTTTTAGCAGTCATTGTAGCGTCTCCTGCGTGCTGGGAAGGGCAGGGTGAGGAGAGGGGTATTCAGTTTGTTGCAATCCGCAACCTCACCACTAGATGCCACTAAATCCTACACTACTCCTTTAATAAGCTTTCAAAAATCGTGCATTCCTCCTCACGTAAAGGTTGTCACATCAGTTATGTCTGAATTAACATGGCCCAGCCAGTGACTGAGTGATGGGGCTTTATTGTTTCCACATAGACCGCCTCAGAGCTTAATGACGTGACAGGCTGCTTGAGATGCTGTTCCAGTGCAGGCTATAACATATCGTTAAATCCATTTTAGAGGGGACGAGCAATTCTCCCGACATCTGGAATGCTGTAAACGGGCTGAACCAGCAGGGCTATGAAGGTGCGTTGGGAGCAGCCACAACCCACCAAACACAGTCGGGGAGTTACAGCAACCTGCCGCCGCCGCACAGTCACCTGGTGAGATTTACCTCCAGGACCTTGGATTTTGACAGCACAGCAGTTTTGAACCCCTGTGGATTAAATGTGTGTGTATTTACCGTGCAGGACTACTCCCCGCACTCAGCGATGGCTGCTGATATGAACAGGGGCCTGCCGCCAATGTCCACTTTTCACCGAAACAACACAGCACCACGCACTCCGTCGATCAACACCTCAGAGAATTCAACAGGTGAGGGCAAGGAAAGACTGATCATCACTGTTTATTTGGGATCATGTCTTTTTTTAATTGTTTTACAACTGTTGTTTTTCCTTCAGTCTCAGGGAGCCAGAGAAATGTTTCAGGATCACAGACAGGCGATACCTTGGGCAAAGCTCTGGCCTCTGTAAGTATGCAGCACCTTAATCCCATTAGACCGGCTCATCTATGCCGTGCTATGTTCAAACAGTCAGACCAGAGCATAAAACCACACCCTGAGAGCCCCAGAGCTATAATGCAAAAGGAAAATTGTTGTTCGCCCCTGGCAGTAACAGACTAGTGCATAATAACAAAGTGCTGCTGGACTTTTTTTTATTGGCTGCCGCTGACTAGTAAAATGACCAGAATTGATGAGTTTAGTTCAGGTTACGAGCTCTGCTCCAAAGGCTGTGGCAGCGGCAGTAAAACCTTACGCAGAAATGACAAGTTGTGCTTTTAAAATGATCCATGTCCTGCTCCCACTCACAACCCCTCCTCCCCTCTTTCCATGTCTGCCACCAGATTTACTCCCCCGATCACACCAGCAGCAGCTTCCCCTCCAGTTCGTCCACACCGGTGAGGTCTCCGTCCCCGCTGCCAAACACAACTGAACCTGCAGGTGAAATGAAGTAACATGTCAGAGTGAATTTTATTTACATTCTGTATTTTCCAAGTCCTTCATGGACTAATATTATTTTTTCTTCTCTCAGGTACCAACATGTGGCCCCGGAGTTCAGCTCAGGCACCAGTCTCACCACACTATGAGTCTTCACTTATATCACTGGTAAACACTTCATTTGATCACATGCCTGAAGTTAGTCAGATAGAGATAAGGGATTGACAGACAGATATCTAAATAAATGATAAATTAGACCAATTGCAGCTGGTAGCAGCAAATATAATAAGGAAGAAAAAGTAAAAAAAATATTAAATGCATATGTCCCAATGTATATTATTTAAATGTATAGAAAGTATATTCAAATAAACAAACAGTAACATTTATAGACTATAGACTTTTGAAAAAACAGTATAATAATAATAACGCTTGCTCAGTTCAAAGTTTTCAGCAGAAGAGAGTCGCTTAGCAATAAACATCTGGAAGGACCTGTAAATGGCTCCAAATGAGGGGAAACATCAATAGGAATAGTCTGATGTGTTTGGAAACAAGCTTATTGGAGAGTCAGTTAAGAATATTAGTAACATTCTCATGTTTTGTCCTGTAAACATACGGATACACCAGCAGCCATTAGCGTAGCTTAGCATACAGACTAAAAATACCGTGCAACAGCTAACCTGGATCTGTCCAAAGGAAACAACATCTGTCTACCTGCTGCCCTGAAGCTCACCAACAGATATAAGACATTATATGTTTTCTTGTTTCTTTAATCCGTAGTAGAGTGTAGATTTTGTAGACACGTGCAGACAAGCATGTGTGTTGGACTGATCGCCTGGTAGCTTCAAGGTCACAACAAGACACCAGGAAGTCACTGTAACCAGCGACAATTAGAGCCTAAGTGGCTGTTATCCGTACTTAAAGATGTAACAGTTGCATTGATCTTGGCAGCTAACTCTTAACAAGTAAGCGAGTAAGCTTAGTTTCCCCAAATATGAAACTATTCTTATCAGGTTTCAGATAAAAATTTAGACCTTTTTTATTACTATTAGAATTTTGTTTAGTTTTTCAAAACTGCACTGCATTTTCAAAGCTGCAAATCGTAAAAATAAATGTCCCCTTTTAATGCATTTTACTTAAAGATATAATGGATATAATGTGTAATATTTCTACATTAAAACATCTCAAAATCACTATACCTGTTTTATATTTTTTTATTTGTGTTCTTACATTATCCCAAATGTTTCCAACAATGTTCAAACCAAGAGAAATCTGTATCTTTACTGAAGATAATGCTGCGATTCATTTGGTCACCTGTCGCTATAACTTCTGAAAGAGAATCAGAGAGTGAGGACAGCAAATTTAATGTGCATAAAACTTTCATTACCTCGTCCGTTAACAGTTCTCCCTGGATCACATAGGCAGATTTATGTCAGCGTTGGTGGTTGTTAAATAGTAAAGACAACAGCTCCCATGATTCCACGCCACTTGGGTCTTTGGTTTTGTTTTGATTGAGAGACCTAGAGCGGCAGAAATTATCTACAGTGGGTTTAACTTTAGTTTTACATGCACCAATTTTAACTCTTTGTCTGTTGGTGTTTGCAGTCTCAGGTGGAGGACCGACTGGACAGACTGGACGATGTGATCCACGTCCTGAGGAACCACGCCGTGGGCCCCACAGCCGGTCTGCCAACCGACATCCATGGCCTGCTGAACCAGAACCACCACGGCCACCCGGGATCTGCCAGCACTCTGCCGCTCACCTGCCACACTCCAGCCATGGTTAACAAGCTTTTCTTTGAAGTATTTAATGAAGGACAGGGTAGCATGTGTGGAAATTCCATTTGATGTGTGCACGCGTGCATGTGTGTTTGTGTGTGTGAGCTGGTATTCAGTTTCAGGAATTTTTTTCCGCCAGATATGACTGCATGTTTTCCTCATGTAAAGGTTGTTGTCCTTGAAATAGGAAACTGAGCACAATGGGAAAGCCCGTCGCCCTTGTATGGAGAGCGTACAGTATGTGCCGACTCTAATTCCACAGTGGGGTGATGGGGGACGCCTGCATCGCGCACTCCCATCCCCGGCATGTTTCCCTTCCAGCAGACCAGGGGATTTTGGCCCAGCTGGAGTGGAAGTATATGCAGGGGACAAGGGGTTTTTAGTCTAATCCTTTGGGGGGAGGGGGGTATTAAATTCTCTCACTTTTATTTTTCCAAATGATGTGTCTGTTAGACATGAATCATTCCTAAAGAGAATTAGTAGTATGTTTAGGGAGTGTATAGTAGTTTTAAGGGAAGGATTAAGATTGTCTGAGATTAAATTAATTCTGTAGAGCGAGAGATCTACCGAGAGGGCAGATGTTTGGTCTGTGATTTACTTGTCACTGGTTGGATCTAAGAGTTGTATAATATATGCAAACTAAGCCAGGCTCGTTGTCTTGTGAACGCACAATCTAATTTTTTTTTTTGTGTATGTGTATCATAAAGGTTGAGGCTATCAATATGAACAACAACCACTCAGCCTTCCAGAGCCGCACACAAAATGGCCACCCGTACCCAGCCAGACAGAGGGCCGCGCTGCAGCCCATGCAAGCTGGAGGCAGAGGCGAGTTCTTCCTCTCATCTGTCCGCTGCTGCATATATTTCACCTCCCTTAATCTGCACTTTTGACCCTTTGAGCTATCGGGACTGACGAGATGCCATAGTTGTAACGTTTGCTGTGTGTTGTTTGTGATCTCCCACAGGAGGTCTCGGAGTTCAGGGTAAACAGGATCTGAAGATGGAGAGCGGGGACAGGGAGGAGATGATTCACATCAATCACAGTCACAGCCCTGACAGCCAGAGATCAGATGAGGATAGTGAATTCAAAACACACGGAGAGAACAGCGGAGAGAACAGGTAAACAGGCCCACTTCCCGGTTTCCACTAAGTAAAGAAAATAAAAACTGTCCCAGCCTCACTGGGCTGACATGTTTCTGGTGTGTGTGATTAATAACCTGCAATGAAAAGAATGAATGAACAGAACAGATTTCAAAATAAAAGCCCCTCACTGAAAAGCAATTATTAGTGCTTTCTTGCCGTTCGGTTTCACCAATTTAAAACGCTGTCAGACCCCCCGCTGTGACGGACAGCTGTGTCCAGGCCAGCCTATTTAGCTCTGCCTCGTATTTCTTCTTCATGTTGCATTATTTGCAGTGAATTAAAGAAGGGAAAAAGAAGCGCTGTCAGGACAGTAAAGACATCCGTGATAGAATGGGCAGAGCTGTAAAAAGTACCCATAAGTCATACTTATAGAAAAGTAAAAGTAGGAATAACATGTTAAAATGGTCTTGAATACATGTGCTTTGTTACATTACTTCCCTGATCGTGGGATTAACCAAAGAAAAGAAAATCTCTGAAACACAAAGGGCCCAAAATAAGTAACAGTGTTCTGTAAATGATGCTGTTAATTATCAATTAATCCGCCCATTATATTTCTCAGTTCATAATTAGGCCTTAAAATTGAGGAAAATGCCGGTGATACGTTTCCAGAGGACGGGGTGATGTCAGTAAATGTCTTGTTTGTCCAACCAACAGTCCAAAAACCAGAGATGTTCAAATTACAAATGATAAAACAGAGGGGCACCATTTAGCTCAGTGGGTAGAGCAGGCGTCCCATGTACAGAGGCTTTGTCCTCGCTGCAGCGGTCCCGGGTTCGAGTCCTGGCCTAGGGCCCTTTGCTGCGTGTCATTTCATCAGCTGTTCTGTCAATAAAGCCAAAGGCCAAGAAAAATATACTTTAAAAAAACAAACAGAGAGAAGTAGCTTATCTGTACATTTGTGAAGCTGGAAATGGTGTTTGTTGTTTTTGGCTTCATGAATGAATTCAACAATTGAGAGTTAAAAAATAATTTTCTGTTGATCAACTAGGCTATCGATTAATCAAGAAATTGTTCCAGCTCTATTTGTGACACAGGCTTGGGATCATATTTTTCTGATTCCAGCTTCTTAAATGTGAATATTTTTCTGGTTTCTTTCGTCCTCTGTGACAATAAACTGGATACATTTGGGTTGTGGACAAAGCAAGACATTTGAGGACTTCATCTTTGACTTAATCTTTGGCTTCGGGAAACACTGACCTGCATTTTTCACAATTTTCTGACATTTTATAGACCAAAGAACTAATCGACTAATCAAGAAATTAATCAACAGTGAATAAGAACATTAACTGCCTTAGTGTGAGTGCATGTCCTGATGTCTGTGGTATCAGCGGTCACTTTAGGACAGACCTCTTCATGACATCAGCTCTGATGCTCCACTGTATGTTTCCTCTTTATCTTGATCTATAATCTAGTTGAGGGATATTGATGCTGGTGTTTGTGGAAGACCCTCCAGCAGCAATTTGACCACTGGACATTTTTATGTTTCTTTTTCAAACTGTAAAAGGGCATTTCTTTTCGTAATCACTGGTTATTGACTGAGATTTATTTGTGTTTTGTTTTTTATGGATTCATAATTAATAAATGTGCACCTGATCACACTAACGTGTAGTCAGTGTACTGTGTAATGTTTCAGAGAACAAATGAGGACATAGCAAATGACCTAATAACATGATATCGGCTTAGTGACCAGCAGAGGGCAGAGGAACACAGTATAACTCAACACAGTTATCATCTGAGTGATCCGCTGAAGCTTTCAGCCGGATCCATGTCAGTTTTAACAACATAAATCTGTTCATTTTTTTTAAAAGATTCAATCAGTAATTGTGTTTTGTCATACCTTGTTGATGTTTTAGTATCCACGAGGATGAAGATCTGAGCCCGGAGCAGAAGGCCGAACGTGAGCGTGAGAGGAGGATGGCCAACAACGCTCGCGAACGTCTCCGTGTGCGGGACATCAACGAGGCTTTCAAGGAGCTGGGTCACATGTGTCAGCTGCACCTGAAGAGTGAGAAGCCCCAGACCAAGCTGCTGGTGCTGCACCAGGCAGTGGCAGTGATCCTCAGCCTGGAACAACAAGTCAGAGGTCAGTCATCACTACTGTACTGATATGTTTTATTGTTATTGTTATCAGATACAGTGAACCCTAAAGGAAGGAAAACAGATGTTTCACAAAATATTATGTCCCTACAAACATTTATTTTAGTTACATTTATATGGTAGAACTAAATACTGTAGATAAGCAGTGTTCACAATATGGTAACCATTTAAGTTACAGTTAAATATCTCCTCATATCAATCATATTTCATGGTTTGAATTTAATTTTCTGTAGTTAAACTTTTACATTTAGCAGAAATTTAGCAGCCACCTCAATCAGTGTATGTTCTATGTACGTTCGGCAGTGTAGGTTCCTACAAACCACAGATATGTTGCATTTTTACTTGTCTTTAGGTTAAATTTTCACTTTTATGTTGTGACAACGTTGTGCCTTTGGTCTGGTTAGGTTCAAGCACAAAAACCCCCTTGTTTAAAGTTAGGAATAGGTCAGGTTCAGTCTAAAATACTTGGTTTTGTCGCCAAAAACAATACTTGAGATGTCCTGACTTCTTGTCATAAATGTCCTGTTTTTGTCACCACAAACAAAATTGTCCTGAGATGAAATCTTGAAACACAGTCACGAACTGTAGTCAGTTCAAATCAAAAGAAAAAGCTGAAAGATGCTAAATAAATGTAATGTGCTCATTACATTAATTGACATGTAGTCATTTGATCCGTTGTTATATGAGCAGACTTAGAAAATGTCTAACTTTAGCGACATCTTATATCGAATAACTTCCATGTTCTACCAGACGTCTTCAGTTTCTTTATTTAGTCAAATACCAACCTATTGTTTGTTGAATCCCGCAGAGAGGAACCTGAACCCCAAGGCGGCATGTCTGCGGAGGAGAGAGGAAGAGAAGGCGTCTGCAGTCATGACGGATCCGCAGTCCATGCACCTCGCTTTCCATCCCAGTCTGACAGACCCAGTAAACCCCATGGGCCACCTCTGAGCATCTGATAGTGACTTCATCAGACGTAGAATCAGGTATGTAACATTTACTTGCACATTTTTTTTTTGTTATGCATTAACAATATTTACATTAAAGGTCTTATTTTGCCATCATCTCTGACGCCACTGTGTCTTTGTCGTCCAGATGTTGAGTGAAGAACATCCCAGGAGCAGCCAGCTGTTTTTGGACGTCCAGCGTTTTCTTCTGAATTCGGACCAGACCCGCGGAGAGGCCGACCTCTCTGTCTGTAAAGTGTGATGCAGTTGAACAATCATCTCCTTGCTTCCCAAAACAGACTTCTAACTTTGTGCCTAAACTTACTTGTAACAGACAAATGCATTGTAAGCTGCAGATGTTTTGTACATATTTTGTATATTTATTGATTATCTGTCTGTTTGAATATATCTGAACAGTAGTGACAGGGTCTCATCTGCAGAACCAGATATGTTTCCAACTGACTTTTACAGTGTATCACTATTTAAACAAGTACACTTGTGACTTCCACCGAGCTCAGAGGACTGACATTCCCACATTTGTGTGTTCAGATTAAATTTTTCCTGTAGTGTGTGTGTGTGTGTGTGTGTGTGTGTGTGCTTGAGCTGCTGTGTGAGAGTGTGTGTTGCAGGAGTTTGACCATTCTGTGAATGAACAGATCTCCGAGAATGTTCTTTAACATCATCTGTTGTTTGTATATTTGTTACAGATTTGTGTTATAGCACTGTTACTGCACTGGTGGACAGGATCCCTCTTTCTTCTTCTCAGTGTTGCTCTTCAGATGTAGTCGAAGCTCTTTGCATGTTTGAGTTTTTAAATGGAAGATTTCAGCTTTTTATGTAACTTATCTTTTATACAAATATTGTGCATTTCATAATGTCTCTATTTACTTTTATCACTCTGATTTTACACAAGAAAACCCTTTTTGTGCAGTTTGTCTAGACGTAGCCACATTTCATGCTCTGAGCAATCCAGTATTACAATAATTGATGTCTTTGTTTGCATATCACACCGCTGAACAAATAATAAATAATAATCAGAAATACTCCTATCATAACATGTACAGTATGTGTACAGTTTGAAGTAGCCTACAGGCATGTGTCAAAATGATAATGTAGCAATAAATGTCTTTTTTCAAATAGTTTCAGTCTGTTTCTTCTGTAATATATTTTAGTGGGATAAAGCGCACACACCTGCTGTATATACAGTACTAAAGACAAGTAAAGCTACCACTACAACAATACAGCTAATCCATACAAGAATACAAAGTCCTGCGTTGTTAAGTTTAGGAAACACTACAAATGAATTAGCCCAATGAAATGTTCCAGTTTTGTAAAAGTTTGTGTTTAAATGTGGTAAATGAAGCGTTTTTGTATGAAATTTGCATACATTTCCAGAACGTTAGATGAAGTTTAAAAATTCATGTTTCATTTTGATAAGATATTAGATTATATATAAGATATTATTATATATATAATAATAATAATAAATAATAATAATAATAAATAATAATAATAATATATATAAATC
>OMLP01046087.1:65190-78539 GCA_900302685.1 Spondyliosoma cantharus
AACAACATTTAAAGAGATGTAAAACTTCCGATAAACTTCAAACAAATAATGGTGAACGTGGAAAAGAATCTTAACTAATAGATATTCATGTCATGAAACGTCTATTGCTGATTATTTACAAAAAGACAATATTTTTCTGATAGTTTATGATTAATTATGTAAATTACAACACATAATTAAATTCATGTTAATTTGCATACATTTCAAGAACAGACATCTGAAATAAAATAAACACCTGAATGAGTATTTTGGATGTTTGCTTTCTGAAAGAAGTTCAAACTAGTGCTGTGGGGCCAGAAGCCTGTTTTGTAGTAGTCTTTAAAATAGTGTATTGAATTAAGCGGAGCCCAAATAAATAGTAGGATGGAAGGAAGCATGAAGTCACAGAAAATGGTAACAAGTAGTCAAGTACAAGTACCTCAAAACTGTATTTAAGTACAATACTTGTGTAAATGTACTATTCATCACCGGTAAAAGAAAAAAAAACTGTCATGTAAATGTAACTATTTCTCCATTAGACCATGTGTTTATAGGAGAGATTAAGTAAAGATTACTAACAATTAATGAGAACAGTTTTGTGTCATAGATAATTGCAAGTAAAGGTTACTTTAGTACTCTTGATGAGAACAATTCTTAGCTGCGAGTAGAGTTTAAGAATAATTAGAGTAATAGAGAGGATTTCTATCTTTTTGAAAATAAATTGAATTCTGCATTTCTTTTCCCAGTGCAGTTTTAGCTCATTTTAATAAAGGGGTAGGGAAAAAGTACTTAGTTACTTTTCCACCTCCGTCTTGCAAAAATGTCAGCAGGAACAAGACGCATAAACGCGACTGAGGGATGAGACAGAAGGAAATCCACTAGAAACCACAAATATGTTACAGCCTTGTTGGCTCCTGTTCAGTTATAACAAGAGCCACCTTCCTCCCTCTGACTGTCTGTCTGACACTTCATTATCACAATATAACACCGTGATTAATGGACTGATTGTTCTAATCGTTATTAGTTTCCCATAAATCCATATATCCCATCATATGCAGCACTGAGGAGCAGCAGTCAATATGATTTGAATGTCTGACACGGAGGAGTCAGTGAACGCCTCTCTGGCTGAGTGATCGTGTCCGGGCGGAGGCAGGACGCTGTGAGCGGACACAGGAGGAGGAGGAGGAGGTGGAGGACTCTGTTCAACACTCAGACTGGACACACTGCGGGTAAGTTTCAGCTCTGATCGATGTCTTTATATCAAATGTTTTCTTAAAGTGAGAAACACTGTGTTTGCTTCTGTAGCGACTTGTGGTGTATCTGCGGCGTGTTTACTTCAGGGACCTTAACGTAAACTTTCTCCCAGCTTCACTTCATCTCTCGGTATGTTGCGTTCCTCCTGTAACAGCCTGCTACGCTTGGACTGAGGGGAATCCTGTCAGCGTTTATATGTTACTTAATCTAATGTACTGTTTCCTAACTATTTGTTGAAAGTTGAACAATGTAGGTGAGGTGAAGTCAACCGGATGAGCTCAAATACGCAAGCAAACAGTCAACTTGTTCCTGTCTGGAGTTCATTGATAACTTCAATTTTACACGTCTAATAAAGCAGCCAGTAGAGGATTTAAGAGCTGTAATCAATTGTGTTATTAAAGGTTATTAAATTATCATTCCCTGTTTCATAGTAATGCAAAGATTTAGGTTGCCAGGTTTCAAGGCGTCACTTTGTGTTGAAAAGTGGTGGTGGGGACCCAAGGGCTCAGATGAAAAGGTTTCATCAACATGTGCAATGTAAGGCAAAGTAACAAGTAACAACATGGATATTTACATGGTCAGCTCAGTAGCTGGCTTCAACAAGGATAAAACCACGGCTCCTCAGTGTTGTTAATTTTTTCCTTTATCCTGCGCTATATTTTTCTTGGCACCCTGAGCACTATAAGCTGAATGCCTTCTAGTTCCATTATATCAGAGAGAAGGCACACATCCAAAAAAATAAAAATCTGTGACTCACACCAAAACAATCTAGATGGATAAATGTCACTACAGGTAAGAGGAAAAATATGTAGTTTTGATTTTGCGGTGAACTGTCCCTTTAAACTGACTTCCCGACCAAATACCTTTTAAGGAGGGTAGCCAATATTTACGACTTATAAAGTTGGTAATAAATGGATTTTGGTGGTTAAATTGATGCATTTAAGAGTTTTAATGTTGGCAACCTGGCAACCCAGAAGTTATTCTTGTTAATGACTTATAGTGACTATGTAGTTTTGGGAGGAAGTTAGAAAGAAAAATCTTTATTGACTGATTGATTGAGTAAACTCAATAAACAAACTCTTTGTTTCATGACTGAATAAACTGAATAAACAAACTGACCTTAAAGGACAACACAGTTTCATGCTGTTTTACTTTGTTTATATTTGCCACCTTTCTGGCTTCGAACAGTGTTCTGGAGACCTTATTTTCCTCTGAGAACAGCTTGTTATTTATGGGAAACATAGATATTTCAGTTAATTAATATTGTAAATATTACATTTCGATTGTTTATTAGAATTATTATCATAATTAATTGTTATAAAACATCTTCAATCTGTTGTGTTATCAGTTAAAGTGACCGCTCTCAGGATGGCGCTCTGAGGAAGACAACGTTTTGCCCGCTGCACAACACCTCTTGTGTTCTTGTGTTTCAGCCTCACAGTAACACATTTGTTGACAATCATTTTCCTCAAGTGTTGCACCGTGAAGTGGGTGACGACACCTCGGAGACCTCGGTCGCCCAGTCGTAGTCGTCATGCAGTTGGCTCAGCTTTGGCTGTACAATAGTACACTGTCATGAGCACACAGAAGGAGCTGTTTTCATTGCACAGCAATATCAGGCTCTTGTCAGTGTCTATTTATTCTGTCTTTTACGTCGGCTGAGTGGCTGAGTGCAGCTGTGTGAGGAGCTGTCTATCACTCTGTCCCGGTGTGGCTCTGACCCAGCTCCTCTGTTGTGTAAACACCGACTTCAGCTTGACCAACCTGATGCCTCAGTCCTCAGTTCCCATGCAGTGTCAGTCTTCTTTAGTGTCATTTTTAACACACCAGTTTATGTTTCCACAGTCCCGATGGAATCTCACAGACTGAGCATTGTGCAGCAGCACAGTCCCAGAAGCAACCAGGAGAACTTATTTGGAGTCAGAGTCGCGGTTCAAGGGATTAAAGGTCAACCCTATGTGGTCCTGAACAGTTCTGGCCAGGAGAGCCACCGGGACATCTCTGTGATCACTCACCAGTCGGGGTACAATCCAGGCATGGTGAGGACGTCTGTGGATGAAAGACAGTCTCCCTCTGAGTCACAGAGGACTGCAGCCTCTTCCATGCTTCATTATCAGAAACACCCTGAGATTCTGAGACCTTATGACCCTGAGAGTAATAACCTGAACCGAGTCGTTCCTCCACCGGCCTCTTCAGTCGCTCAACCAGGACACACCAACCTTCCACCTAATGTGAACAAACCCAGGATCCCCCTGCCTGCGGAGAGCCTGGAGGTCGATCAGAGTGAGGTGGCTCAGACTAAGACACCTCCTTCAGGTCGACACCTCCCGGGAAGGTCCCCAAACTCAGTGGATACAGACTCCATTGTATCTGTAGGGAAGCTAATAAGCCAGTTCAACAACAGCCAGCGGAGGGGAAGGGGAGGCCCGAGGAATAGGTTGGATCCGGACCAGTGTCGGAGGTCACGCAGCGCGGACAGCGGTCGAACTTCAGACTCCTCGTCTTCGTCCACTTCCTCCAGCAGAGCTTCATCTCTAAAGGCCATCAAGGGTGAGACCCCAGGTGGGATATATCCTCCTGGGTCAGCCAGGGCAAGACTCCTCAGCGGAGAGGTCTCATTGGTGAGCAGGAGGGAGGAGAACAAGCCCAGCACACTGCTTAGAGGACAAAATGGAAAAGACACTAAGACACCTCCGATGTCTCCACATGCTGCTAGACTGCTCCACAGAGCAGAGAAACCCTCCATCTCTAGTAGTGACCAGACTGATGACTCTGATGAAAGAGACATGCAGGTAATGAGATTTGCACCTGGGCACAGTTTTAACTTAAGAGAGTGTATTTATCGGCTGTATATTCTCTAACCAGGTCACTCCTGATCTTCTGAAAGGACAGCAAGAAGTCTCAGTAGATCCACCTGAAGACACAGCAAAACAGATACTGTTTACTTACCTCAAGGACGGGTAAGTTTCCATCAGCACTGAGCGCTTTTAGTTAAAGGACATTTTGGGAAATATGGCTTTCTTGCTGAGGGTAAATTAGAAGATTGATACCACTCTCATAACTGCACCTAAAATATGAAGCTATAGCCAGCCGCCAGTTAGCTCAGCTTAGCATAGAAAGCAAGGCACCTTCAGTTGTGTTGGAGCTTTTGAACACAGCGACAATTAAAAGTACTTAAACAATGTATTAGAACAACTTTAAACAACATAATAAACGGTGAAATAAAATATGTAATCTTACTCAAGGGAACGGTGGGTTTCATTTGGCCGCCTGTCAGAGAAAGTCAAGAGTGAGGGAGGAATGAGAACTTTAAAACATCACCTTGTTCGTGATTTTCTTTTTTTTTTTTTTACCTGAGCCACATAAATAGATTCTCATCATCAGTGGTGGTTTATTAACAGTGAAGACAACAACACTCCTGATCCCACACTGCTTCTGTCTTCTGTTTTGTCAGCTAAGCTAAAGTTAAGCTAAATTCACTGTAACACAGACATGACAGGTATCCATAATCTCATCTAACTCTTGCATAACACTAAAGCAAACCATTTCAAAACATGCTGAGCTATCTCTAAAACAGCTCGATGAATGAACTGTCTGTCTTTCTCTTATTTTTTTAACCTCCAGCCACCTTTTGGTGATGAGCCTGTGGTTGTGTTCATGTAGGGTTCATAGTCAGATAAGGAGGTGCTGCTCCAGCTGTGTGAGCTCAGGCAACAGTCAGGAATGCTGAGAATGAAGTCTTTTCCACTGATAAAATAATTCCTTCACACGGAAAGTTTTAAGATCCAGTGCGTGCTGGAGAACAAATTGTTCTGCCGTGTTTTTATTTAGCAGCTGACTCAGTTTGACTTTGCCTTTACACTGTCTGTACTGTCAGTGTGTTAGTGAAGTGTTGTCTTTCTTCTCAGGACGACGGATGACGACTCCACCACTCAGAGGAAAGTCAGCAAGCTGCTTGAAAAGGTCAACAAGGTCTGCTGAAAATGTGGAGGAGGAGGAGAATGTGTGTGTTGGGATGAGATGTCTGCCAGTGTTGATCCCTGTTCAACAATATTTTAATGATGATACTATGTTGTTTGACATCCACTTCTCCGCTTCTGTAGGACTGTGCGGTCGAGGTGACGCTTTTGCAGGAGAAACAGGCGGCGCTGGAGAACGAAGTGTCCGAATTAAAGCAACAACTGGAAACCGAGATGAAGGTGCAGTGCGGTCACATCCTGCTGATTCACCTCCTAAACATTCACTTCCTGTTCCTGTGACTGATGACGTGCCTTTGTGTTGTTGCGTTGCGCAGAATGAAAAGACTCTGGCCAAAGCTTGTGAGAAGGCCAGAACAGAGAAGAAGAAACTTCAGGAAGAGTTGTCCAGAAGTCAGGAGGAGCTCTTCAAACTCAGGCACAGACTGAAAGACATCGAAGAAGAGCTTCAGTCTACCAAACAGGAGTAAGGGTCCGATGTCCTCGTCATTCAACAAAGTTCACAATCAAAACCGTGCAGTGTAAAAAACAGGCAAATCATACCTTAAGGAGGGCAGCAAAAGAGAAGAGAAATAGGCTGACACTACCTGTCTCTCAAATGGGGTGATGTATAAGATATAGCCAGAATTTTAGCTAAAAACATTATAAAAAATGAACTAACATCATTAATAGAGGGTGAAGATACAAAGGTCTGCGATGTTTCAGTGAGGCCTACTGGAGTTAGCATGCTAACCAGCTAGCCCCAACTTTGTCCCTCAAAAGGCGATAGTCTGATAGCCCCGATAGTTTCAGCGAGCAGCTAGTTCGTTCTTTGGTCTAATAAGTAATGTCACAAAATATCAAGAAAGGAAATACTTTTACACCTATTTGACTTACCAAACAGAAAAATACAACAATGCACTTTCTGGATTCAGGTTTTCTTCTTTTCCGAAGCTCAATTTCTGCCTTATCTCATCATAAAAAATGCTTCATGAACCAGACATAAAAGAAGAATAAGAAAACTTCCCCAACATTGTAAATATGAACTGGAGCAAGCAGTTGATTATCTAAGCGTAGCATATATATATTTCTCAGCTTCTTTGAAGTCGCTGCTTCAAGGACAGCACATGTGTTTCTATCAGGATTCAACTAATTAATTGGGGAGCCTCAGATGTGATGCTAGGTGGGTTTTGTTAACTTCGGACAGAGCTAGGCTAGCTGTTTCCCCCTCTGTCCAACCTTTGTTAATCCTAAGATAACTGGCTGCTGGATGTAACTTCATATTTATTGTAATACAGTTGTGAGAGTGGTATTGATTTTGCCCACCTTTCAGTAAATAAGCATACACCCTCAAACGTTGAACCATTTATTTAAATGATTCCAATAGAAACTATAGTTAGATGTTTTCAATGGACAACAAACTAAATAGCTTTGAAATGCAGAACTACGCTCAACTTCAGCTCAATGCCGTGTTGCACCTTTCTTTAAATGAGCTTCTGCTCACACTGTGAGGTCGTTCAAGTGAACTGTGATGTATGATCTGATGAAAGTCATTCGACCGAGCACAGAGTCACATACCATTTGGATTAAGAGTGCAGAGATCCTTCTTTGTTATCTCGTCCCATCCAGCATCTTTCTCAAACTTTAAAGCAGGCCCCTTTCTTTGATATAAAATATAAATCTGTCTTTCATGTGTATTTGTCCAATGTTGTCAGGCTGAATCAGATGAAGGCAGAGAGAGCCAGATCTAAGACGGAGATGAAAGACCTTCAGCTGCAGCTCTCGGAGATGCACGATGAACTGGACCAAGCCAAGAAGGCCGAGGTGATAAATACAGAGAAAGAGGTCCTTCTGAAGGTAAATGAAACCACATGAACAAGACACACTTCACAAATCAACAGCAGCTGTACAGCTCCTTCACTAGATTGTGATTGATGTTTGGCAGGATATGGCGCAGCTGCGTGTGGAGTTTCAGGAGGTGCTACAGGTGAAGGAGGAGCAGGAGGAGGTGCTGCACCGCAGGGAGAGGGAGCTCGGTGCCCTGAAGGGGGCACTCAAAGAGGAGGTGGAGACTCACGATAGCTACATGGCGGCCCTGAAGGAGGAATATGAAAATGAGCTTGAAAAGCTGCTCAAGGACTTAGATCTGGCTAAAGAGGTAACAGAGAATACACACATTTCTATGTTGTATCAGACATTGCTGTGTTGGTGTCGTTTCTACAACAACATAATTCATGTTACCCCGGGACTATCTTTACAGCTGACCAAAATGCAAAAGAAGTTCTGGAAGGGAACGAGTTGAATAGGTTAAGCATATGACTTTAAACCCAGAAGACTGTGTTTATGACTCATGTGGAGCTTATTGTTTTATTGCTGACTCACTACTACCTCCACCAAGGTGGTTTGTTTTCATCCGTGTCCATTTGTATGTTTACTTGTTGGTTGCTTGGTTGGTTTGTCAGCAGGATTAGAGAAAAACTATGGATCTGGATGGATTTCCACAAAATCTGGATAGAGGATGGGTCTTAACCCAGAATAGACACCATTAACTTTTGGTGCAGATCTGGATAAAGGGACTGATCCAGGACTTTTTTGTCACTTTCACTAACATTGTACGACAGAGCGTGGATTGTTTTAGGGAATCGTGCAAGGTTTTCGATGAAAGAAAACAACAGCCATTTTCATTTGGCTGGCTACTACGAGTGACATAAATCACAGTAGTCTTTTTTTCAGCCGCTATAAAACAATATGCAGTTGAGATCATGAGGATTCAGAAAGGTACCAATGGTTTTAACATGTCTTTCACAGTTTAAGAAGTATATCTAAACACACAGGTAGATTTGCTCAAACTAAGCGGGAGTGAGTGGTATGTACTTTAGAGTAATACAGGGCTGTCGAGTTTGATATTGGATTAGGTTTGATTGAACTGTTGGACCTTGACAGAGGTATGCTCTCTACTGAGTGCCATTCTGTTTTTTAGACCAAGCTGACTTATTATTTTTACTTGTTTTTTTTCCGTCAGTTTGGTCAGGCTCAGGGAAATATCATGTTTGGGGTTGGAATAGACCACTTCACCTTTTTCCCAGGTCACACAGCTATGAAATTACAGAAACCTGATTGGTCCGTTGCAATGACGAACCTGGAGCAACATTAACCACCAACACAGCGATATGAGATTGTGCCATTTCTACTGTTTCTTATTCCCAAAAGCTACACTTTTTTTTCCTGCCTTTCATGTTTATCATGCATTATTTCGTCCTGTCTTCCAGAACAATGATCTGCTGGGTAAAGAGAGGGTCGACGCAGAGGAGGAGACGGGCGCAGCCAAGGTGCAGCTGAGGGAGCTGAGCCAGGAGAGAGATAAGCTGAGAGAGAAGGTGCAGGAGCAGAGCGGCAAGGTGGATCAGCTGAGTCAGGCCATCCAAGAGTGTAAAACCACAGAGAGACTGCTGGAGCAGAGAGCGAAGCAGCTGGAGGTGGGAAAACGGGAGCAAATTCCTGATCTACTTGATCTGCTTTCTCGATGTTTCTTGATTTTCTCTGTATTTTTCTCCTTGTTTCTACAGAGGGAAAAGCAGCAGGTTGAGGAGGCGCTGAAAGACGTGAGGAGGAACGAGGAGGAGATGTGTCAGTCCAACCAGTCGCTGCTCACTCGTCTGGAGGACGTGCAGGTAAAGCGAGGATGCTATTAGCTTTAAGCTCCTAAAGTTTAGCGTCCGATTGACAGCTGCTCACCATTTACCAGCGCCGTCTGATGTGTCATGCCTCTGTGAAATGTCGAAATATAGTCATGAGACACTTTTTCAGCCCTAATCGAAGCTCACAGACTCCCCTTTTCTTTGTTTTGTTTCCAGAGTAAACTGACCAAGCTAAATCATGAGCACAGGGACCTGAAGGAGAAGCTTAAGGAGGAGAGAAAACAGATAGAGGAGCTGTGGAACGCAAAGACTGAACTGGAGGACGAGAGGAGGCTGCAGGACAGGACCGTGGAGCAACTGCAGAGAAAGGTGAGGGGTGGAGTGAGGTTTTTTTAAAGTCAAAGGAGACCTGAAAAATCTGTTTTCTTAACCCTGAAGCCACATGAGATCATCAGAAACAGCTGATGTTCCTTAGGCTGGGACTAGATGAATTATGACGTATGTCCTTACACCTAAAGAGGTTCACTTATCTCACTGTGGACGCTCTTTGTGTACCTCAGATGAATAGCATCATGGAGGAGTGCGAGTCGTCCACAGATGTACTTCAGAACCAGGTCGATGAGGCCAGAGAGAGGAGTCAGAGGGAGTTGGACGAGCTGCGGAGACAGCTGCAGGAAAAGGGAGCAGAGCTGGATAAATCCCGACTGGCCGCCAAAAAGCTGCAGGAAGAGGTGTGGTGCTCATTGTCTCTCTGATTCATTAGTATGTGGGATCAACTGTCTTAGTCACAGAGAAAATAAAAGTCAACACGAGGATGGAAAAGGAGTTATGTCCCTTTGTTTCAGTGTTTTTCTTCTTGTGCTGAAACAACTTTTGAAAATGTTTCTGTGAGATGAAACAGAAACATAAAAGTGTCGTCTCAGAGATGAATTCCGCATTTGTTTAATAACGTCTGACTGATCGTGGCCTGTTACCTTATCTTGTGGCGTGTGTTTGTACTGTGCTCTGTTCTTCGTCCAGCTGCTTCCTCTGGAGGAGGATCTTCACCGGTGTCACAGGGAGCAGCAGGAGGCCCTGCAGAGGGGCCGGCAGCTGGAGCAGAAGGTGGAGGAGCTGGAGGAGAGGAACGCAAGCACAGTGGGGGAGAGAGAGCGACAGGTCAAACTCATGGAGGTAAACGCCTTGGGAACCTTAACTAGGGAAACTTGTGAAGCTGAAGGTTGTACTCCACCAATTTAGTATTAGTATACTTCCAATTCAAGCAATGTCCTTTCAAGAGATGGATTAAAAAAATATATAGTTGAAATTGATGCTGAAGCAGTGATATTCTTGTATGGATCCAACTCATTGACTGTGTGTGAAATATGGATGGGGTTCCAGATCGCAATTGCAATAAAGCTGCATTCTTTCTAATAGCCTGCTGTAGATACTAACTTTCCTATAATACAACTGGTTATTGTCACTCCTTGGACCGTCTCAGTCCCAGTTTGCAATGCAAGGTTTCTTTCATAGATTTGTATTCTCCAAACTCCAGCTGACCTCTCAGACTTTGGAAACTTCCATTTAGAGTCACAGAAGATGTTATACGTCCATATAAACAGGCTGCAGGTCAGGTCAGCGGACCTGAATATCTCACATCCTTTAATTACAGTTTGAAAATATAAATCTTTCAAAAGTCCATAATAATGTGTTCAGATGCTCTCTGACATAATGACACACTGTACACATGTTTACTAAAAAGCTACCATCCTAAACTGATGATCATCGGGAGCTGTGAATTGGAAAGTGAACTCACTCTCGGTTGAACACACCTCAGGCTATCACATGTTTTTTAGGTGTTTATTTGTTCAGGGGCCAGTGTTTGCACTCACTTGTTCCTGCAAACTATAAGGGCTCTGCAAAGAGCCATGGCCCAAACATCTCACAGCTCAGCACTGTTTGCCTTGCTGATGACAAAACATTACACAGTGTCACCATATTCACACTGTTGACACTGCGCATTGACCGAGGAAGCTGGTGTTTACTGTACAAAGTTATCAGACCTGTCTGGGTGTTCTCAGGAACCTTCTTTCACTCTTTTCAGTTTTCAGAAACACTCACATTCACTCAGCAGTGAACAAATGCATAAAATATTTACTTATTTGTGGTTATTATGTTTGTATGTCCTCTGTGCTGGTAACACGACAGAGCAATGCAATATATGTTAACTTGGCGTTGTTCTGACACATTTTGCGTGTGTTCCTCTCCTCTCAGGGACGTATCAGTCAGCTAGAAGAAGATCTCAATGACGAGCGCGGCAGTGCTGACCGCCTGATGGAACGATTAGACAAAACTAAAGCCCAGGCAGGTTTACTCTCTGGCTGTCTTTGCTTTTCTTCTACACAAACTCTCATTTTGTGTTTGGTGACACAATTTCATACATTTCCCAGACGGTGAAGAGATTAAATTATTCCCTGTCATAAGTTTGAACACCCAGCCCTACATCTGTTTCCATCATAAACAGATTTAGGGCCGAGTGCTCAAATTTCCCCTCAGACTCCGAAACCTGCTGATTGGTGTTTCCAGGCCGGGCTGTGAAGCGAGTTTTGTTTTTCTTTCGCAACGTTCACATTGCCCTGAAATATGACAGAACAGCTCCGCCATCATATATGTCTCTGATGTCACCATACGAGACTCACATCCTCAGCGGGGCTGTAAAGTAGGCCACCATTCATGGGAGCAAAGCGGTGCAGACTAATTGACACAAAACACTGTTTTGGGTGCAGTGCAAAAACAAAAAACAGCTAACTATTGTGAGCAGCTATTCACACTCCCTTCTCTGGGCCTCTGGATGTTATTAGAGAGGAAAGAGCCTTCAGATCCGATGTGGCTGCTCAGACCAGACAGCATTTCCTCTGAGTTTAGGAGTTAAGCTGAGAACTTATTTATTTAACCTGAACGTGCCTTTGAATGGGCGGTGCCCTTTTAATAAGGATGGCCCTGTTTTCAGTCAATATGGAAGGCAGATACTGAAAGTACAAGCCCATATTTATATAGTTAGAAATAAGCACAAGGAATTAATTAGTGATTCAGTGCCCACATAAACATTTACATTATACGTTATATTAAATAGCAATCTTGTAACATTATAATGTTAATACAGATGTATTAATGTTTAAGCAGCATTTTAGCTACTTTATATATTTATATATAAAAGTTGTTTAAATGAAACCGTCTGTAAAGTTTTGGAGGAAAATATCTGCAATATGACAAGAGGCTCCAACCACACAATTTTTTCATAACGCAAAAAGTTTGGAAAATCTTTTTCTACAGTAACTACAGCTGTTGGGGAAATGTAGTTGAGTGAAAAAGTACAATATTCCTCTCCGAAATGTATTTGAGTAGAGGCATAAGTAGCATTAAAATGAAAAAACGCTTGAGTAAATGTACTTTACGTTACTTTCCACCACTGCTGAATGTTTAAACTGGTTCTCCTCTCTGTTGGTTGCGTGACAGATGGATCAGATGAGGAACGAGCTGATGCAGGAGAGAGCAGCCAGGCAGGACCTGGAGTGTGACAAGACGAGCCTGGAGAGACAGGTACTGACCCCTGAGACAGGTACTGAGACAGGTACTGACACCCTGAGACAGGTTACTGACCCCTGAGACAGGTACTGAGACAGGTACTGACCCCTGAGACAGGTACCGACCCCTGAGACAGGTACTGACACCCTGAGACAGGTTACTGACACCCTGAGACAGGTACTGACACCCTGAGACAGGTACTGAGACAGGTACTGACCCCTGAGACAGGTACTGAGACAGGTACTGAGACAGGCACTGACCCCTGAGACAGGTACTGAGACAGGTACTGACACCCTGAGACAGGTACTGAGACAGGTACTGACACCCTGAGACAGGTACTGAGACAGGTACTGACACCCTGAGACAGGTTACTGACACCCTGAGACAGGTACTGAGACAGGCACTGACCCCTGAGACAGGTACCGACCCCTGAGACAGGTACTTACCCCTGAGACAGGTACTGATCCCTGAGACAGGTACTGACACCCTGAGACAGGTTACTGACACCCTGAGACAGGTACTGACACCCTGAGACAGGTACTGACACCCTGAGACAGGTTACTGACCCCTGAGACAGGTACTGAGACAGGTACTGACCCCTGAGACAGGTACTGAGACAGGTACTGACCCCTGAGACAGGTACTGAGACAGGTACTGACCCCTGAGACAGGTACTGAGACAGGTACTGAGACAGGTACTGACCCCCTGAGACAGGTACTGAGACAGGTACTGACCCCCTGAGACAGGTACTGAGACAGGTACTGACCCCCTGAGACAGGTACTGAGATGATTTAGCATGAACTTGATAATCACAGGCCTGAGAAAGGCCCTGCTGATCCATAAGGCAGGTACTGACACCCTGAGACAGGTTACTGACCCCTGAGACAGGTACTGAGACAGGTACTGACCCCTGAGACAGGTACTGAGACAGGTACTGACCCCTGAGACAGGTACTGAG
>OMLP01046087.1:78559-94496 GCA_900302685.1 Spondyliosoma cantharus
TGACACCCTGAGACAGGTACTGACACCCTGAGACAGGTTACTGACCCCTGAGACAGGTACTGAGACAGGTACTGACCCCTGAGACAGGTACTGAGACAGGTACTGACCCCTGAGACAGGTACTGAGACAGGTACTGAGACAGGTACTGACCCCCTGAGACAGGTACTGAGATGATTTAGCATGAACTTGATAATCACAGGCCTGAGAAAGGCCCTGCTGATCCATAAGGCAGGTACTGACACCCTGAGACAGGTACTGATCCCTGAGACAGGTACTGACACCCTGAGACAGGTTACTGACACCCTGAGACAGGTACTGACACCCTGAGACAGGTACTGACACCCTGAGACAGGTTACTGACCCCTGAGACAGGTACTGAGACAGGTACTGACCCCTGAGACAGGTACTGAGACAGGTACTGACCCCTGAGACAGGTACTGAGACAGGTACTGACCCCCTGAGACGCTGAGACAGGTACTGACCCCCTGAGACAGGTACTGAGACAGGTACTGACCCCCTGAGACAGGTACTGAGATGATTTAGCATGAACTTGATAATCACAGGCCTGAGAAAGGCCCTGCTGATCCATAAGGCAGGTACTGATCCCTGACCTCAC
Source organism: Spondyliosoma cantharus (assembly GCA_900302685.1). NCBI lineage: Eukaryota > Metazoa > Chordata > Actinopteri > Spariformes > Sparidae > Spondyliosoma > Spondyliosoma cantharus. The sequence continues at coordinate 79,176 of OMLP01046087.1, forward strand.
ACAATGCTTTGATATATAACTATGCGTACACATTACTCTCTGATGCCATTTAAATGATTGTGTAAACCTACTTAAAGCTGCCCTGAGGAATGTTATTGTATCCTTGAATGACCTGAATTGTTTACATCCGTGTTCACTAGTTTTGTTCTTCCCGGCCTTTTCTGGCACAACGCTTTATTTCTTGAAGCATGTGTGTCCTCACGTTCCTGCCTGTAAACAAACAAAACAGGAACGCCACTCATTAAAACATTCATTAATAGCACTACTGCTCGTAGAAAAATGCCTCTAGGGCACCTTTCAAGTTTGCCTTATTAATAACAGTTATGACTGTTTGATTTCCTCCATCAGAATAAAGACCTGAAGAGCCGAGTGACTCATCTGGAAGGATCTCAGAGAACCAACCAGGATTCACTCGTCTCCAAACTGAACAACCGCATCCAGGAACTGGAAGAAAGGCTGCAAGGAGAGGAGAGGTGAGCATCAAATAATTATGTTATAGCTGATGAATGTATACAGCGCTTGTATTTAGCAGGAGAACACTATGAAGAACACTTTGGATAATGGTTCCAATCAGATACTTGAGCGGTGAACCCACTCATATCAAGTTCCCTGTGGTTGTAAGAGTGAGAGTATCTCTGGTCCACAACACACTAGGAAGGTGTTGAGTTACAGGAAACTGCAGCAGCGACGTGATCTCTTGGTGCTTCTGCCCTCAGAGACAACAACAGTCTGCAACAAGCGAACCGCAAGATGGAGCGCAAAGTGAAGGAGATGAAGATGCAGGCGGACGAGGAGCACGTCAACCTGCAGAGCGAGAGAGACCAGGTTAGACGCAAAGAAAGAAAGTTATCATCCTGTAGCTGGAAGCAGCAGCTTTGACTCGTGATTCAGTATCTCACTTCTGTGAACTCTGCAGCTGACTCAGAGGCTGAAGACGGCAAAGAGGCAGATGGATGAGGCGGAGGAGGAGATCGAGCGTCTGGAACACACTAAAAAGAAGCTGCAGAGAGAACTGGACGAGCAGATCGAGGCCAACGAGCAGCTTCACGGCCAACTGAGCACGCTGAGGAACGAGATGAGGTGACCAGTCACCTTCTGCCACTTCTGAGTTTCTTTTAAATCAAACCATTTTGTTCTTTATCTCTTACAATTAAATATTTTTTGATCAACAGGCGAAGGAAGAAATCCCCTCCTCTCATTCGGGACGATGTGACCGAGGTGGATGACTTTGGATCTGATTGACTGACTGGCGCGTGATGAAAAACAGTCAGCTCCGGACTTTATGAAGGAATGTTGGACTGTGAAGAATCCTTCATGTCATAATTCAACATAATTACATTAACAACTCAGGTGTGATTTCATTGTGTTTCCAGTTGTGAGTAGCATGGCACCTTTCCAAGGCTGACCTCTTGTGGCAACATGTAAATCTACAATATCGGACGAACTGTTTTACAGTGCAGCAAACCGGCTTATTTACCTCTACTTTTTACTGTTTTCTAAGTTATTTCTTTGCGGTGTGAGTTAATATGATGCAAACTGCAAATCTCAAACTGATTAATAAACATATTAAAATGCATTCCGAGCACTCAATCATGTTTATACGCCTCCAGAAAACTCTTAAAACCTTTGAAATTAATTTAGTTGTGTGATGTTTTTTGTATAGCTGAGTTCGCCCCACACACAGATGAATCAGAAAAACAGATCTGAATTGAATTGAGATGCAATAGAAACTACAGCTGTCAATCACTCTGCCCGCCCTCTCCTGTGAAACTTTGTTTTCATCAGTGTGATGATGGTTGTGCAGATGGATCAATGGTCTGTGCTGAATGGCCACCTCCAGTAAGAGGTGGAGATTTGACACGAGAGCTCTGAACTCCAGAGATTCACACTGCTGAATATCTGGTAGTTTTAACAGCACAGTGATACACACTGAAACACAACACGAGAGAAGCATGAGGCAACACTGTGCACTCAAACATGGAATATTCAAGGAATTCCTGGCAGAATTCCTGGGGACGTTTGTCTTGGTTGTAAGTAACACTTTCGATTATAAAATTATTTTTCTTTTCTGTTGTTTCAATTCTGAAATCTTGTTTATACGCTTGTTTCATGTTCAGAAATGTTCTTGTTCTGCATCTGTCTAATATTCTATCTGTGAAAAGAGACTTCTGTGAAAAGCTGCTGTTGTCTTCCTCTTTGTTTGTCAGCTGTTTGGCTGTGGCTCAGTCGCTCAGACCGTCCTCAGTCGAAACACCCTGGGGGAGCCTCTTACCGTCCACATCGGCTTCTCCGTAGGACTGATGATGGCAGCGTATGTGGCCGGTGGAGTGTCGGGTAAATGTGGTTTCATGAACTCCTGAAGCCCGATTGTTTATTTGCAGTCAAGTATAACACATGAGCCACCACATCCCAGTTACAGAGTGTTTGATATTGTAATTGAAAGTTAAAGGAACAGTTCACCCTATAATGAAAATTCAGTAATTATCTGCTCACACTCATGCTGGTGGTAAGTTGGGTGAAGTTGCGTAGTCCATGAAACATTTCTGGAGCTCCACAGCGAAACAAAACTAAATAACTGAAATAGATGGGGACTTGTTTTAAACAAACAAACAGAAAAACAAACATAAAATGGCTCCATGCAGCTCGTCCAGAATAATCCAAGTCTAATGAAGTGCTAAGATCCAAAATCGATTAGAAAATATGCAATTTACACCCTTTTTTTCAGTGAAGCTGCTAACTTTAAAGTGTGAGCAGACACCGCGTCTGAAGTGGGTGCAGGAGCTCGACCGCTCATCAAGGGTGTAAATAGCATATTTTAAAATCAATTTATGATCTTTGTGCTTCTTAAGACTTGTATTAAGGCAGGCGACCTGGATGGAGCCTTGATATGTTTTTCTTTCTTACATTATATAATTAATATATATAATAATGTAATTATATAAAGTCTTCATCTGCTTCAGTTCTTGTTGAATGCTGCAACTCTGTTTTGCTGTGAATATATTTTGTGGACTACAGAACTGAATGGTCATTTCTGGATGAACTGTTCCTTTAATGCACCAGCAATACAGGTTTTTAAATAATTGTTAATGGATGATGTTGCTACTGGGCTTTGCTTGGACTTGCTCACTTTTAATAATATAGATGTTGCATATTCAGCTTCTTTAATCTACTGTTGAACTCTACAGACTCTATGCTGAATTAAAATAATTCATAGTTAATACAAACAACCTGTGCCAGAACACATAAACAGTCTGACACAGCTTGCCTTTATCTGTTGTAATGAAAACACTGTTACTCATGAGGCCTGCAGCTTGTAATAATATAACTTTATTGCTTCCTGTCCAGCCATGTGCCACCTCCGTGGCTCCAGTGTCAGCCGGAACGTGCCAGCGCTCTGTCCAGATTCAATGAATGTGCACTGAGCATTGATTTGTTAGTGCTAGTGCACAGTCTCTGTGGGGTCATACATAACCCTGGGCACTGAATGTCCTGCAAACACCATTGATCATAGGCTACGTTCATCTGGCTATGACAGAGAGCAGACTCAGTCCAGAACAGACTCCCTGCCTCATCTTAGCAGCAGCTACTTCCAATTTTACATCAGAGGGACAAAATAGATTCAATCAAGACTGAACAGATTTATAATTTGTTTTAAGAAGTAAAAGGCTAGCAGGAGGAGAGCACAGCTGGATTGAAAGGGGAAGAGAATAACGCTCCCTTTGTTTTGTTTTTTAACTCAAAGCTTGAATTTCTAATATGTGGTCATTATTCTGCCTCTTCACTTGTGAGCATACGTAACAAAACCCTGCACCGCCCCAGGGGCTGCTCTCCTTCTGCTGCCCCTTGTAAATGTGACAGCCTCTCTAATGATGGAGAGGATATCATGCCAGCCGCCCCCACCCACATCCACCCTCTCTCACCCTCTGCTTTGTCCTCCATCCCAGGGGGCCACGTGAACCCTGCTGTGTCTCTGGCCATGGTGATTCTGGGCAAACTGAAGATCTGGAAGTTTCCCTTCTATGTCATCGCTCAGTTTCTTGGTGCTTTTGCTGGAGCCGCTGCAGTCTTTGGGCTGTACTATGGTGAATACACTGAACTTTATCAGCTGGTTCTGACCTCCAAATGCTTCTCCCAAACTTGAAAAAAGAGCCAACACTGGCACGCTGGCGGTGTCATCGTTCAGCTGTCACCTATCTGTTTGTCCTCCTCACAGATGCTTTCATGGACTTCACCAGTGGGATTCTGTCGGTGACGGGAATCAATGCAACAGGTCACATTTTTGCTTCGTACCCTGCGAGACACCTGTCAATCCTCGGTGGCTTCATCGACCAGGTGAGGTCCGGCCTCCGTGACCCAATGACCCCCACTGCTTTGTCGCCGCTCCCATTCGGGCTCTAAATACTGCAAAGTCTGGCAAATGCAGCTAATGCAACATTGATTGCCCCATTTAGTCTGAGAACGACCCCTCTATTTGCTCAGATTTTGGGTCTAATGTCCCACTTCCTGGCATTCTCTGGAGGGTCAAATCTATACCTAACAGCATTTTCCGTCTTTTTAGTTGGTGCAGTGATCCAAAAATAACACGTCTACTGTTGAAAAGCACATCAGGTGAACCACTGAGATAAGCCTAATCAGACGGGTTGTGCTTACGTTAATGTTTCCTTCCCTTTTTACCTTCTGTTTAAATAATGAATTGCAGTTAAAAAGATAGATTAGAACTGTTAAGATTGTTTGTTTTTATGATTTATATATCCAGATTACACAGATGAAATGAATCATATGCTTTAAGATTACAGTGAAAATGTGATTTCAATTTACCCGACCGCTATGCAGTTTAATTCTACATATTTTATTTAATTAAATAAACTTTATTAAAAGAGATATAATTGTCCACAAAAACAACACACATATATACGGACACACTTTTACCTACATATACTTAGATATATTATTTAACTGTTGTTTCAGCAATTACTTGACAATTAATGTACATTATAAATACACATATACATACATTTTTTTATTTTATATTTTATTTGATGTTTTTATTTTCACATACTCTTTATCTTATATATCTTATATCTTATCATTGATCTTTATCTTATCATTATTTCTGATTCTGACTCTGGCATGAATTCAAAGTAATCAAAAGCTTGTGCAGGAGAGGAAGCAGAGAGCTAAAGGTAAAGGCAAGATAGACAAAATTACATTTAATACAAATAATGAGAGGAAAGAAAATCAATTCACGCTGTAATTGTGAAGTTATTGATGTCTGCTATGATCTTCTTCACCTGCCTGAACTCTGTTGTTTATTAAACAAATATGCTCTCCCTCTGCAGGTGGTGGGGACAGGTATGCTGGTCCTGTGTATCCTGGCTATCATTGACGGTGAAAACATCGGCGCTCCCAAAGGCGTGGAGCCGCTGGCTATCGGCCTGATCATCATGGCCATCGGTGTGTCTATGGGACTGAACTGTGGCTACCCTCTGAACCCTGCCAGAGACCTGGGACCCCGACTGTTCACAGCTGTAGCAGGATGGGGGATGGAGGTCTTCAGGTAACTGTAGTCACTGTAGCTGTAGTAAGACATAATAAGGTAACATTAAGGTTGTTGTGTGATTTATCTCATGTATCTGGGTTTGATACGAACACAGGAAGTTATACCATGAACAGGTTTTGTGGAAAGGATCAGGCCGGTCCTGCTGCAGGGTTTAAATATCCATCATTTCAAATCCATCTGGGATCTCAGGGATTCTGGAGAATTGGATGACAGTGAGAAGATAATGATTAAATCTTCAATTTGGGGGGAACTTATCCAATAACAAATATTACACTTCAATGTAGACAGTTAATTATTTTTTTTTAATTTGTTTGTTTCGTTTTCTCTTTCCACTTTTCCGCTGAGGGTCGCGGTGATGTTGCCCCTTTTTCAGGGGGGTTTCTGGAGCCTATCCCTTTTTTTTTTTAAATTCAATTTAACAGCTCTCATATGATAAAGGGGCTCTATGTAGTTTTGGAGAAGAAACTTAAACTCAAATTTTAATATGATATATACAATATTGATGAGGTAATAATACAAACTCAGAAATATGTTATTCCAATAACTGAATAAACAAGCTGCTGAGGACAAATAAGGTCCACAGAACACTGTTCAAAGCTAGAAAGGTGGCAGGGTCCGCCACATGTAAACAAAGTCATCCTGTAAGGTCCGTTTGCTTGTTCAATTTATTTAGTCATGAAAACAAAGAAAGTTTGTTTATTTTGTTTGTTTAAACATAAATAATCTGTCAGCGAAGATCTTTCTCCTCTCATTTACATTTCTTCAGTAAAACTTCAGAGTGCACCTTTAAATGTCTATGGTTTTACTTCACATATGTGGCCATACTGCTTGTCAAGTCATTTACATTTGATCCTTTTATTGAATGTACTTATTGAAACCATTATTGAAGTAAGCTGATGAAGACCTGAGCTGCTAACATGACAACAATGACAGTGATAATGTTATATAACGTCACATGCGCTCAACAGATGCAGTCGATGCTTGTGAATGATCCAGAGATGACACCGGTGGCCTGCAGTGGCCCCCAGTGCCAGCTGCCCGTGTCGCTGCCAGAGAGGTTTTTTAACTCTTTCCTCTTGCTCACAGTACTGCAGACTACTGGTGGTGGATCCCTGTGGCAGGGCCCATGGTGGGGGGAGTGGTGGCAGCCGTCATCTACTACCTCCTGATCGAGCTGCACCACCACCGCGATGAGCCTGAGAAGCCCCATGAGGAGGAGGAGGAGGAGGAGGAAGACGAAGAGGACGACGACAGCAGTCTGAAGGACAAATATGAGATGATCACCATGAGCTAAAGAGAGAAAAAAGACATTAACCTCCAGGACTGACTGGTCCCATTTTGTCAGGTGAAGAGCAGCCAGCACAGCTTCAGGATAGGCTGTAGTTTCTCTTCTGATTGAAATGATCCTCCACAGAGACAAGCTTTTCAGCCCAGTGATGTCGACATTAGAACATTCACGGGTCAAAACACAAAGTAAAATCAATTAGGACACTTTTTGGATAAACAAATTGCAGCTCTGTTAGGCACAACAGAGACTGTTTTGTTCTGTGCTGTCAGAAAAATGTTGCACCGTCTTTGTAAAATATTGAACCTTTTATCCAAACCGAAACCGGACTGTTTCCTTTGCAATTTATCTTTTTATGTTTTATGTTTCATAAACACACAAAAATGTCACTCCTGTGTGCTTTAAAATGTTATGACTTTTCATATTTATGTTGTAAATACTGTATCAAAGACATTAGATGAAAAATACCCTCTATTTGGCTATATTCACTTGGTACTTATGTTTTAGATTTCTCCTTTTAAATATGATGTTATTTTCCTCAGTGGTTGTGTTATTATTTGTATCCACTTAAAACATTTTGGATTTCTTATATGTATTTTCTTTTGCAAACTGTGAGGAAGCCTTCCTTCTGTTCATTATTAATATTTGTATTTTACTCTGTATTGTTTTGTCTGCATTAAAGTTTCTACAAATATGGACTTGTAGCAGAGACTCCATCATCCGTTGCATTCATCACTGAGTTAGTTAATATCATTTTCCTCTCAGCATTCAGACTATTCATCCTCAAATGTCCCTTAAATTGCTCTGCACGTAGGCTCTAATACTGTGTGATGAAGTGAAAGAGGACAGTAACTGGAGACATGAATCTTTTCAGTGAGCCTCGCCAGCAGACAACCTTCAACGACACAAGAGATGGATCATCTGTGTTTAGCTGACAGGATTGCCGAGGACGATTGCACCTCAGTGTCAGCTCAGAGCACTCTGCTGTTAAATATTTCCCAGTTATTGTCAAAGATGATACGAGTCACCGTGTCTCCTTTTAACTCCACCTGGAGCCTCAGGTAGTGACACCGCTGTTTGAGCTGCAGATGTAAAAGCGATGTGATTTCACTTGACAAATTAATAAATTAAGTGTGAGGGAACCTGAGGACCCTCCTCACACATTAGAATAAACACCACAGTGTAAATTTACTCCATTACAAGAAAAAGTCCTGGTCTAGATACTACATATTTCTTGCAGCTACTGGATCTATGGTATTAAGGTTAATAAAGCATTTATTTTGCATTCTGGAGTGGGACTATATAGTTGCAATGTACCTTAAAATTGTACTTGAATGCATGTGGTTAGTTGATTTCTGTCACTGTCTGTGGGTCACTATTGTGTGTGGCTGCAGGCAAGAAAACACAAACCCCCATTTCAACACTCGTGCTAACTTACTTTCAGTGACTGTGTGAGCGTCACTAACTGCAGGAGACCAGTAGGTATACAGCCTGGAGGAGGAAGCAACACCGGAGGACCAGTACAAGAAGTCTCCAAATCCTCAGCACTGAGTGGAGAGGTGTGTGACGGACTGAATCGCAGCATTGCAGGGCGAGTTCATCTGCCACCAGCCTGCGGGTCAGCGTGCAGATCATGTTACTGTTCATGTCAGTTTGTCATGTAATCGTTGCCTGATTGCATACATGGAGCAGAGGAGGAAAATCACTTTGTATGGACTGACAGGCTGCTCAATAACGATACATGTGCAGGTGCATGTGATTCTTCCCTCTCTCACCTTATAGGTCAGAGATGATGTAGGACGACGTGGCGGTGCTGAGTCAGCCTGCAGTGAAGAAGCACTGACTTCACTCTGTTACATTACATCACATGTATTTAGCTGATAGCTTTTCTTCAGAACAACTTACAATAAGCGAATTCAGCCGTGAGGACTCAACACAAAAAACTACAAGAATCTTGCAGGTTCACTCATCTCATTATGTCAAACTGCTTCACCTGCAACAGAAATAATAAGGAGTGAAAAGGTTTGTTTTGTCGGCTAACATCTGCCGTCCTGGAGCTCGTAATACCATTGTTGAGCCTGGAAAGCCAACAATTCATGATTTTGTTGAGCGAGTCGCAGGTCGAGGTTGGGGAGTATGGTTTCACACAGGATCACCCTGAGCCACTTGCAGCACAGTGGGCAAGTGCCAGAATCTTGATTCAGAATTGCGCAGCCACCAGTACCCAGTGCAGGGTGCGAAGGAACAGTGTAGTGTGGGAGACCGGCTACATTCTGGATGAGCTGCAGAGGTCGGATGACACATACAGGCACACCAACCAGGAGTATGTTGAAGAAGTCTACAGGCGTAAGAGGACAAGGGATGTATCCTCCTGATGTTGGTGAGAATTAATCTAATGGAGCAGATGTTGGCACCAAAAGACAGCTGGTCATGAAGTGTCACACTGAGGTTGCAAAGCTTTTTCCATCCATTTTGGCCTTCTGTGCACACGTAAACGGCGTTTCAAGTCACTGAAAATGGAGCTTTTGGAAAACTGCTTGGGTGAAGATATTCAGAAACACTGTTTTCAGTGTTTATGTGTAGACAGGAAAACCAAGTTTTTTTGGCTTGTGTCCTTTGTTTGGCAGGCTTCTGATTGGTTAATGTGGCCTTATGGTAGACAATCTATCGGCACCTTTTGTTTTGGCATGCGATTGACAGCCTGCGTTTGTGTTTTTCGTTGGTGTGGATGGGATTTTATTTTTAATCTGAGGAGGGAAAAAAATGCATTCTTTCTGAAACCTGCGTATGTGTGGACTAGGCCTGACACTGGCTTTTGAGTCTGTCCAAGGTCAGGACAAAGAACTACAGGGAGGCAGTGTTTAGTATCTACAGTCAATGCTTCTGGAATAGCCTACCAGAGGAACAGAGGGTTATAATCATCTTTCAAAGAAATCTTAAGACTCACCTGTGTATTTTTATAATTATTTTAATTTAAACTAACCTCTTTACCGTGCTACTCTGGTCACTAAATTGTATTTCATTTGTCGTATTTCATATATTTCAAAGTTGGAATTAGTTGAGAGTCATCTGTATATCTGATGTGACTTGGAGTAAAAACAAAAGATGAGGGGATGGAGAACAGTACCCGGAGTTTTTAAGTGCACAAGGTTCAAACACAGATTATGTTGTTTCAATTAAAGGAAAATCCACAGCAAGTTTTGTAATTTCTTCAACTGGCAGCACATTTCAATCATTAGTCACTTTTGTCTCGCAGCAGCCAAAGTTTTCATGAGACCAACAGGGCTGAATGGAGCGGCCTTGATGGACCTCTTGGGCAGGATACTGGACAATGAACTGGGAGTTATATTCTTTGCTGCCACTGTGTTTTCCAGCCTGGGTGACACTCAACAGGCTGGTGCCACTTTTACAATCATGCTTTGTCACAACGCTGTGACACAAAAGATGCTACTCGCTTATACAGGCTGTGACGTCAGCTCCTTGGACAATGCTGAAGTTCTGAACGCAGGATATTGATCAGGGGTGGAAACACGGTGAGTGACATCAGCTTATGGAGATCCGTGACAAAATGGACGACAGCATCCGTAACGATAGTGTGAGCTTACTGGAATACAACTCAGCAGCTGCATTGTCCAGAAAATATTGAACCCTGGCCAGCGACTGCAGCAGAGGATCCACATTGAAAATCAATAGCGGGCCACATTCCACTGCATGTGCTAATGCGTGCTTCCAGGACCTGACACACACTCTCCTGTGGCTGTTACATCATCAAACATGTTCACGATGATACAAGTCATCAGTAACTATTGACAGTGAATAATAGTGTGTAACGAACCCAGGGATGATACTGTGAATAAACTGGAAAGTAAAAAATGTCTGAATTTGCTTTTCCTAATTCCAACGTTACTCAAGCAAACTGAACATCTCTGAGCCCACACGATATTTTGAATTCAGTTTCTTGATTGCTGAAGGCCTCTTCTGTGGAACCAGAGGGGACGAGGAGCTGTACTTTGCAATGCTGATGTTGATGGTGATGACTCCAAAACCTCTGGACCCAACATGTCACCCTCTGCAGCTGCTCCCTCTGCTGTGGACGCTCCTCTACTGCATTCAGCTCAGGGAGCAAGCTTCCTTCACTACTTTATCAAGGAATTAACCACAATAAATCATACATTAAAGACAGAGCTTTTAGAGCCCGACACCAGAGGAAAGGCGGATAAGGCTTTTGAATTTCTTCCCACTGCCACGGTTCATCTGAATAAAATGTAATTCATCATCTAACATCCTCTCATTGAACCCATGCACTTCTTCATTGAGCAGAATTTAATGTTTGAAAGAACATTTCTAAACATTCTGATTGATCCCATCCTTAATGATAACCTATGGATATCAAAAGCTTATAATTTCTGAAGATGAGTGAAATCAAAGCATGACGTTGCAACACATTTTTGTAATGGATGTTTTGGTGTTTTATTTCATTGCTAACAGTAATGAACCTTGTCTGCCAATTAAGGCATGAAAAATATGCAAAATAAAAAAAAAAAGATTTTGTCATGTGAAGCACAGCAACAGAAAATAGCTTCTGAGGGGCTTCTCCCAATCTTCAACCATATACTGATGCAACACAAAATGAGCAATGGGTAGAGTTTTGTGAAATCGGTGATATGAATAATGAAAAGTTGTGTGTGTGCACACAAAAAGATGTGAGAAAAAGATTACATGTAAAAAATATAATTAATTTATTAAAAATAATAAAAGCGTCAGCACACTTTGATCTCTGCAATATAAATGTTATTGAAGCTGTTTTCCAGTCAGAGACCGTCTTCAAACATAAACAGGAAATAAGTTTGAAGCCTCAAGAAGGTCTCTGACTAAAGGCTTGTCTCTATAAATGACAGTGTTAATAACATGTCACAAGTTGTTAGGTTCATTAGTGTAAGGTCAGTCTGAGCCTTTTGCCCTTTCACAAAGTTGGACAACTTACAAAAACTATCTATGTACATAAAAAAAAAAAGCTGAAACATTCATACATTCAGAGCCGTGCTAAATTATTGTATGTGGCAAGTTGTCAGCATCACCAGGAAAGAGAAACAACAGAGAACAGATACCGACAGCTGACTCTCGAGGTTCTTTGACTGAAAACTCGCCTCGATAAATATTGCACAGATTGTTTGCAGAGACGCTTTTCTCGGCTTCAGCAGCTCCAACAATTGCTCGTGAGGTGAGCAGCGACCCTGATGGAAAAACTGGTCAATATGAAAGCAGCAGCAGATATCTAAACATTTAGTGCCAAGTATAAAACCTTGGGTAAAAAGAAGTTGGAACACAAGTAAAAACAGAATGCAGCGGTTGCACAGTGTTCCCGAGCCCATGTAGTGTCATCCTTTATACAATCGTGTTTCACAAAGTGGTGAGCCTCGCCCCCTGTTATGTTCTACAGAGTGACCCAACGTTCTTTTAAACTGGGTTGTAATTCGAGGTCCAAAGCAGTTAAACATCCCACAATGCAACTCAACAGCATCTTTTCTTAGAGTGGAATCTGAAACAGGTCTAATGACATCACCAGGGTCATTTCTCCTCCAGAGCCTCGGAGGACATTATGCAATGGTTTTCACAGGCTCAGTAGTACTCTCCAGGATGAGTAATGTCCATATGTAAAAATGTGTGGAGTGCCCTTTTTAAATTCCTACGCAGTGAACCTCTGCATATACACAATTCAAGCTGCAGCAAAAAGGAAGAGAAAAAAGCCAAAGAGCACACATCACAGACAGTAAACAGGGGTCTATTTTATTTTGAACGAGTCTTTTAATTAATGCATTTCAAGTACTCCAAAAATTACATCTCTTTGCACAATACAATTTGAAATCTTTTTTTTTTTTTTTAGTAAAAATGTTCAAAGTGAACAAAAATTTCCGATACTGTATAAAACACAGTGAACATTAAAATCAGACAGTAGTATTACTTTTTAATCTTGTGTTCTTTCGGCCTACATCACCTACAACATTTCAACTCAATTTGGACATTTTTCAGTGCACGTTTATCTAAAAACTTTTACCAAGACTACGAAATTAAAAAGAAAAGTAAATTTACAGGCATTATTCTTCTGCTCGTCTACCCAAACCATGCCACAGGATAACAAAGACAAAAATGAGAATGTAACATTAACTCCATCACCCTGAATTGTTTTTACCACTGATGATGGTGGAGAAAAGTATCATAAGCAAACTCCATTTCAACTAGCACATATAAGAACATAAATAACTTAGAAGAAAAGGAAAGTTTGTCACATATGAACATCTTTGAACAACTTACTCTGGAATAAGAATACAAAAAATGGAACAGATGTATCAAAATGTAATTTTCATTTTCAAATGAAATGCAAATTTTTCCCAAGTACTGTACAAGTTTACATGTTTAATTCCCCAGGCTAACAGGTGTGATCCAGCCTGGAAGATGAAATTTTAAAAAGAGCTCCATTTTTGTACAGACATGAGAAGTTATAGCAACTGCCGACCCGCCTAGTTCATCTGCCATGTGAAATAAACTGTTAACTGTGAGACACACTGTTTTCTAACGTCCCCTCCAGAGCACATGTGGGATTATAACAAGCATCAGGACAGTGTTGTAGGATATTAGTTGTGATTAGTATTGCATACATTTAGAAATAATAATGCCAAGATCAAATAAAGTCAGAGCACAAAAATATGTGATGCAAGATTCCCGAGCTTGTTAAGTCCGTGCCAAACCTTTCGCCCACATCCCAAATCCTACTGGTGGGTGAAATGTTTGCAGGGTAAATAAAAGTCTAGGATTTTTATGACTCAATCATGAAATCTCTCCGTTAGTGTCATCATGTTATAATTTTCCAAAGTGCCCCTCTTGCTCTGCTGCTGGCGAGGGGAGGAAGAAAAACACCTGAGGTCAACCATCCTTTTCATTTCTTCCATTTAAAGTGGCTCCAGAAGCTTCACAGGTTGCTTCCTGTGTTTAATAAAAACCTGTGCACAACGATCAGCTGTATAAAGTTATATGGCACGCTGATGTAAACTCACACGGACGCCTGCACTCATGAGCTCTAAAGGGGATCCAGTCCGAGAAGAAATCTGACCGGGAGATATCTGTGGGTGAGTTGATTGAGAAGAAAAACAACAACAACAAAAAATTCAAAAGAAGCTGCTTGTTTCCTGTGAAACTAGTGAGCACACTGAGGAACGTGTGAATAGTGTGACAATACTGCTGCGTTACACTGATCCTTCCACTTGTTTTTAAGACTAACATTAATAGCTGTCAAAGAAAAATAGTGTTGAGTGACATACAAACATTACAGACCTTGGTCAATTAATAGTCACATTTAATAAATGTGTCTGCATGCCCACATTGAAAAGTTCTTAGATTTCGCTATCTGAAGAATAACAGAATGATTTAATCTTACATTTTTTTTTTATGTTTTGTTTTGTTTTTACATCCACACCGGAGTCATTTTTAAATTTGTTTCCACACCCATATAGTCTAACTCTTTAACATGACACACTCTCACTTCTAAACTAAGCCACAGCAGCCTTCACGTCACCTTGTCTTCATATCTGAGCAGGTAGAATCATCATCATCACCATCATCAGTTAGTGGTTATTCATTCTTCATCATTAAAAGCAAATCGGTAAAGACAATTAAAGGTGAACCAAACGAGGTCATCTTCCCTTTCTGTTCCCGCATGACTCCTTACCTCATTTAGCTTGTTACACATGATGTTAGCAAGACAATAAAAAACAAAGATGTAAAAGGGGATCTTGAACAAAGAAGGCCTGAAAAGTGGGATATGGTGACCTTGTTCGAATTCAAAATCTAGCAATCTAACGAAAGTGAAAGAGATCCACCTGATTGGACGACTGCGCAGAGAGCTCGCTAGCGTCACATCCTCAACAGCAACGTCCGAGGACCTCATCACAACCATCATTCCTTCAATAATGTGTTAAGAGTCCTGAGAGCACTAACCGAAAAATAAAAGAAAAAAAAGTGAAGAATTACACATTTACAGTAGAAGAAATAGTTTGTTTTCACTTATGATACACTAAATATGTACAGTCACATGCAGAAAGACTGTCTGCACGAGAGACCGGAGCCTGTGTCTTTTGCCGTTTGACATGTGTAATCACAAAAGTGCCGCAAATCCCCGCTGAGTGTCTCTCAATCCTGGCTAGAATGGCGAAAAAAGAAAAAGCACGGAACAATTCACCAGCAGCCACGGGCGTGTCACTCAAGAAGACGTTGCAATAGAACAAAAAACACATCACAGAATGTACTAAAGCTACACATGATTCCTTAACTCCTTGGCACTCCTTAAAAGAAAAAAAAAAGGTGGAAAAAGATGCTAGATCACACTGCATTGGAAATGGCTGATGGTCGAGTCCACTCCACAAAGAGCCAATAAAGTTGCTAGATAATTGTTTTCTCTTTTTCACTGTGTCTGTTTTTGTCT
>OMLP01046088.1:0-12740 GCA_900302685.1 Spondyliosoma cantharus
AGTACATACATACACACACACACACACACACACACACACACACACACACACACAGCAAAAACACACACACACACACACACACACACACACACACACACACACACACACACACACACACACACATACGTACATACATACACACACACACACACACACACACACACACACACACATACACACAGACAGTACATACACACACACACACACACACACACACACACACACACACACACACACACACACACACACACCTCCAGGGACTGCTAGAATAATTTGTGAAAACGAGTGGAGGTGAATGGGAGGTTAACTAACAGTCAGTCTACCTCGGGGAGAAGAAGTGATCTGACCTAATGCCTCTGCAGCCCCGAGGGGCTGACAGCATCAATAAATCAATAATTCTGAGACATTTTGATATTCATTCTGACAACAGTGACCATCACAGAGAGCCACTTTCAGGAGTTTATGGGATGTTGTTCTTTCACAGCTTGTGAGAGCAGATAATGGAAGGTGAGAGAACAAACATGAATGTATTCTCTTCAGAAGAGCCAAAGATGGTGACAGAGGGGGACAATGTTTTTATAAGAAATACATATTTAAATAATTTTACAATATTTTGAAGCACCAGTGCAATTAACATAACAGATGTGGAAGCCACCCAGCCTGATCACAGCTGGGTCACAGCATATTTTAAGTTTGCAAAAATATAAGTAAGCGACATTATGTTACTACAGTGAGTAGGCGGGATCACAGTGTGTGGCGCTTTTCGGCAGTACATCAACAACTATCAGTGGTTTTGGTGAAACTGGATTGTATTTTGTTGTTCTGCAGCTTTTACAGATATCATGAGAGAGGTGAAGACACCAAAGAGGACTGACGGAGGAAAAGAGTGACTGGCTTCGAGTCGTTGGCGACAGCTTCTCCAAGTAAAAGGCTGCAGGCAGACCCACAGCTGGACGTGCTGCTGTTGAAGAGTCAGTGATATTAGTTGCTTGCTGAGTTATACAGTCGTGGGACCAAATCTGCTGGATCATAAATTTACATACAGTAATTCTAATATTTGGTTAAATGTCTCTTGGACATTTTCACCTCAGTTGGGTGCGTTTTATATCCATCGACAAGCTTCTGGTCGTCCTCTGGATGAATGTTTAACCACTCCTCTTGACAGAATCTGCGAAGTTCAGCTAAACTTGTTGGCTTCCTTCGTTCCATCACAGAAACGTGGCAGCTGTCGTGATAAACATGTTCTTCACGAGTGTATGTAAACTTCTGACCTCGACCGTTATCTCTCGTGTTGCTGCACTTGCTTGATATTTGGTCGTGCTAGCAAAGTTGTCTACAAGTTTTTGGATCATTCCCCAGGTCAACAGAGGTTCATCCAGTGGCATGTTACAGCCTGGTGTTACTGTCTCTGGTTCAGGTTATATTAGCTTGTTGGCTGTTAACTGTTCTGATTTGTGTGCAAAGTATGGCAGATATACCAGGGCATGCATATTTACCTCAAGACAAAAGATTTCAAGGCATACCATTGTTACGATGTCCCCAGTTTTGTTTGTAGTTAGTATGTAACGTTGATTCCATCTGACAAAGTGGTACAGAAACACAGGGTTTTTTTTTTTTGTGACAGTTCTCTTTCCTGCAGAAATCCATCCATCCATCCATCCATCCTTATCAGCTTGTCTGCTTGGAGGGTAAGGAGCTCTGGACCTCTTTGTCTCCCTAATTTGCAGACACTTTGGTTGTTGTTTCTTCATTGAGTTAAAACATCACACCGCCTGTCCCGTCCTGCCAGCTCGCCGGCTCTCTGTTAATCACAGGTGTTGCCTTCTGCGCTGCTACTATGCTGCCGGGCTCGGAGGCAGAACAGCAATGACCCTCAGCTTCACCTTTGGACCTTTTATACAGAAGGGTGAGACGGAACAACCGCTTTGAACAGGCTGTGTGACTCTTGGAGTTACTCCAGCAATTCACTGGCTCCAGCTGATTTGAAGTCCACCATCTGAACACCGTTTCACCAATGTTTAGCAGCAACAGACTCATAAAATATAGGGCTTTCTTTTTAATCGCTCTGTTATGAAAAACCTGTGGAACTTGTAGAGTCAATTAAGGGCCATAACTTAATGATCAAGTCAGTTACTGACTCAGTCAAGTATAGTGAGGTCAATCTTAACCAACATAATATAGATCAAAAACAAAAAAGCACTATATTGATCTCTATGGGGGTGAATTACAGAGAGAAAGAGTTTATGTCTGTGGAAAGAATATGTTGCTGCATTAAAGTCTTATTAATCTACATGTGTAACACTGGTTTAATGTAAGGTATAACTCTTTATTTGGCAGTTGTACACTGATTCTCAAGTCGTGCCACACTTGGAGACTTTAAAAAAACATTGTTTCAATTAAAAAATGCCTCGTGTGATTTGAATCGTCTTTTGAAGATTTCTCCATTTGAGTATTACCAGCGTTACTTAAAGTGTCAACAGACAACCTTTTTTGCTTTAATTTATCAGTCTGAGGTAAATACTGACTGCAGTGTCATGGCTGCAAAAAGATGACAGCGTTTGCGTATAGATTGGTTCCCTATAAAACTCGCTTTCGCAATGTCATTCGGTCGACACCAGGCTGGATTTTTCCCACAAAAACTGATGGTCAAATCACAGCACAGAGGCTGCATGTCTGCTATAGTGAAACTGAAACAAGAAAATGTCACTACCATTGGGTAACAGTGGAACTGTTAAAGTCTGCTCCCCCGTTAATATGGGTTTCCTCTTACTGTACTTCTGATATTAGAGGAGTAAGTGGAAATCAAGACACAGTTAAAAGGAGAGTAAATAATAGACATTTGCCAGGTGGACAAAAGCACAACTCCAAATGAATGCTAACGTTCCCGCTAGCATGTTAGCCAAGATAAGAGGGTTGAAATTCATGCGAGAGAGTGAGCATTAAAATATACAGTGGGGTATAAAATATAATCATTGACTGCAGATCACAAGAGGACTCCTGCAAGCTCAGTGGCTCAGAGACACTGAGTGGCAGGTGGAAGTTACTCTGTGGACACGTGACGGTGTCAGCGACTGCACATACTGGGTTGATCTGCCTGTGCAACAGTAAAACTTCCCCTGATTTACTGTAAGCTGATTAGGATTTACACGCCTGTAAATGATATTAGTTAGGCTCGTCCACCGCGGGACTTCATCACGCTTACTTTTGTTGCAAATGTTATTTTAAGGCTTACTAACGATTTCATTATTTACAACCTAATTAGGGGTGCAATCAGCTAATAATCAGAGATGCTTGATGGATTGATGGGGATCTCATCAGCAGATTCCGAGTTGAACAAGATGATCAGCAGAGGTGGAACAAATTTGCAGTGAGCCGCGATTTGAATTCAACTCGGGATGCTGCCCGTCCTGCCCGTTCTTTTGCATTTTAATCGATTCTCTGTGTGTGTCTATTATTATTTCTTTTTCTCTTTCTCTCTCATTACCAGGAGCACTCTCATTTCTGGCCTCAGCTGGTCTCTCAGATCTAATCAGTCAAAAGGGATTGGAAGGTTCATGTTGAGCTCCTAATTTGAAATGTGCAGCTTAGATAATGAAGGACAGCCCTTGGAGAAAGACCAGCCCACCCTCTCTCCCATCCATCCATCCATCCATCCATCCATCCATCCATCCATCCATCCACGGGCCACGACTTGAGTGGAAGCAGTTGTTTTCTTCCCTCTACCTATTATCATTGCTAGTGAATAGAAGGAGAGCATGTGAAATCTCTATCCAGTCATCAGTGTAATCTCTGTGATTTTGTTCTCCCAGAAAGTGACCCATCCGCTTCTTTCTAAACAAGAGACAATGAGGTAAAATCCCACGTCATCCTCCAGCAGAGCACAGGTCAGCTGATGCTGTGATGCTCCTGCAGAAACCAACATGACCTTTAAACAGAAGTGCTGCAAATATTTCTGATGTGAGCCAAGACCCTTGTATGTCTCAAACAAAGTTGGATGAATTGTTGTCTGACGTTTGACAGCAAAAGTGTTTTACAAATACTCCCTATGAATGCTGTGCGCTCTGCTGTGATTGGTTGTTACCTCATCAGTAGCTCACAGTGAAATTCCCCAGACCGCCTCCATTCTAGCATCAACCCCACGCTAACCTCCTCTCTCAAACAGTTGCCTCTGATAATGTTAGATGATCCAACAAGCATTTTAAATTTTTTTTTTTATGAAACAAGTCATAAAAGTTACCCTTAATGTCCACCAGATCCGTGTTCGGTCCGTCTCTGATCCCCCACGGCAGCTGCATTGTGTATCTACACCGTTGCAGTCCGGACCTTTCCATAGCAGATACACAAGGCTACTTTTTCTGCCAGATGCCGGAGCACGGTGGATCAATCCAGCCAAATTCAGCACAGAGCAGACAGGAAGTCGGACACCGAGTCGGACAACATAACACCCGGTTCATTTTCAGAATAAAACTCTCCGTGGTGTTGAAGGCAGCACAAAAAAGAGACAAATCTTCTAATCCTTTGGATGGGAACACTCGTTATTGTTGTATTTATAACACATACATATAACTGAGGTCGGGCAAGATTCTGATATTATCGCGGCAACTCCTCAGTCTCGCAACTCCAGCTGTCCAGCAGTGTCGATGGACGACAGAGCATGGAGCAAAACCTTGGTGGAGTCGTTCCGCAACATACATGCAACCAGTGGAATTCCTGGTGTAGTCTATGGAGGTTTTTTCCTTAAAGCTGCTGTAAGCGTCCTATTAGATAGCTTCGTTGAGCAGTTAGCATTCCCCTCCCTCCTCTCTACATCACCGCTCAAACATGGGCCCGCCACGGCCTGGTTATGGCCCCGTCACGGAGGAACAGGAAACGTTAAAGCTGCTTTTGTCGCCATTTTAGCTAACTTCAGCTAACCTCCCATTTCGCAGTTAGCAATCCCCTCCCTCCTCTCTATGTCACCACATGAATTTGTAATCAGCAGACATAGCAGCAGACAGGAGGCTCCTGCTCTTTTTGCGCTCAAAAGCATACAGGACCGCCTCTTTTTCTCTATAGAGGTCTGATTGGATAAAGTGGGCAGGGATGCCAAAAAATGGCTCTTCTTTTACTGCATGAGCAGGAGGAGGAGCGACATGGGTCACTGACTAAACACTGTGTAACAGTGCTTACTGCGATTTAACACTTACCTTAATAAAAAGATAACATATGGCAGCTTAAACAGGAACATTTTGATTTGACTGATCAATCTGATATCCCTGTTGTCACTACTGGTGATTTCTTTAACACGACGATGCAGCAGTTTGGTTTGAAGAGACTTTAGACAACATGGTGGACAGTGAACAGATCTGCACAGCTCAGTCGCCGGCTTTCCACTTGCCAACAATGACAAGCTGACTTGTCGTACGTCTCAGCGTCACAGAGGTTTTGCAGCCTCTGTGGGCGAATATACGAGCGGCTTCACATGTTTAATGCATCACTGAGCGTTTTCTCATCTCCTTTGGCGCACACAGCCAGGTCGTGGGTTGATGTCCGTCTGCAGTATTTCTTATTATATCCTTGAAGTGACGTCCTGATTTTCCCATTACACCACTATTTCATCTGTCACTTTAAAGATGTATGTACATGGATAATAGTAGCGGTGGTACTGACATCAGGGGAGGTTGTGTTGTTTAAGAGGCTAAACACTGCCAAGAATAATACGATGTATTACTTATGAAGGAAAAAAAAAGTAAGAATAAGGAAATAATTCAAAATGTAGGACCAGCTTCAAATGTCAAAATCTTTATCAGCACTAATCTAGTGTTTCTTTATTGTTGCGTTCGTGTTACTTCCTATGCTCTCGCCACTCACATTCCTTTGAGGATTTAACTCATTCACAAAGGGCCACTGTAGAGCCATCTCACATTCTTTTGTTCAGTAAGATAACATCCACTTTGGAGCAACACACACAGAGGTCACGGAGACATGAACAACATTTATGACCTTTCAGTATCAATAAATCACAGCCACAGTCATTCTGGGACATCAGCGCAATGACCATGAAACCGACCAGACCATCACTGAGAAGATTAGAGGTCAATACCAGCCTCCCCATTGGCTTTTTTACGCAGAGCAGCTTTTAGCTGTAAGGCTCAATAACTTCCACTAGAGACTGGTCATAACTCTGAAGATGACCTAAAGTAAAACTGCCCCGCAGCAACTGTGAGGGTTCCAGCTGGTTGTTGAGATGACTGTTCCCAGAAGTTTTTGCTAAAGTTTTGTCAATACTGAGTGAGGAAATTCAAGCCAGGCCGGACGTTCTCTGGCCAGGCGTGGTTTTGCTGTTATTCGCATGCTAATTAGAGCCATTAGCACCTGGGCTAGCTGGATAGCTTGCCAACATTTTACAATGACAAACATGTGTACTGAGCTAATGTAGCTATCTCTCAGGTTTTAGCTTGTTAACCAGGGCTGGGGGTTAAAACACAGCTCGTGCAGGAACTCTCAAGGTAGATTTATCTACTTACTAATAACTGTGTGTCATATTTAAAAACATTCTTTACTGTTTTTTTTTATGTTGGTTTCTTAAATGAAAGGTTGTCTTGCCAACTGGTTGCACTCAATTACTAATTAGCCTACTACAGGGTTCGAGTTACATGTGAGCCATGTTACATTAATGACATAAACAGGTTACACACCATATTCTCTCTGAATGACAGTGACAATGACCACGTATTGTGAGTGTCTCTCTCTGTGATGTGCACTGTCATAAATCACAAAATTAAATAATTGCTGTTGTGATGTACTTGATAAAACTGTTGAAAAATGTGTGTGTGTGTCTGTGAAAGTGACGGACTTGAACTGCATTATCCGATACTATAACGAAAAAATGTGATTTTAAGAGTCATTGTGCAAGGAGAAGCTTTGTGTAACGGCTACAGCAGTTTCTACATTAAGATATAAGTTAGTTGCCTCATCGCTGTAAAAGCACTGGCACTTGGTCTAAGGCACTACTGCGTAAAGGATGTGTCCGAGTCCATTTTGCAAGTTAAACGGTGGATAATCTGTGCGCAGAGTGCAGCATATACTGCCGCAAAGAGCTGGTATTGAGACTCTGAGTAAGTCATGGGTGTGTTTTGGGCCAGGACCTGGCAATCGTCTTCACTGAGGGACAGGGGTGTGGTCCTCGGCTGCTGGACCCTCTGCCCCGCCATTTCACAATCACCTGTCCCATCAACAACTCTGTTTTGACCACATATTAAACACACACTTATATATAACTGAGAAGGAGGAGGATAACAAGCTGCACATCCCTCTGTGTGTGCACTGGCAGTTCACTGATCAATAACAGGTGGGATGAGGGGGCAGAAACATTTTCGCACGAGGAACAGCTGATAAACTTCATCGATTATTTAAAACTCCTGACTCGCCGCTGGGATCAGTAAGTGTTTCATGTTCATTTATGTTCTGGGTTCTCCCACACATTGAAAGGTCACACACAGTCTAGGTTCATACAGTAAAATAGTGCCACACGCAGCAGCTGTCCTGATAAATCCTGTGTTTGGTTTAAAGATTTTGTCTTCAGACGATCAAAGTTAAATCCTGTTTTCTCTGGAGAGTTTCCTCTTCAGATTTAGTTTTACTGATTAAATGTACCACAATATTTGTTACAGTGACATTATTTTGCATGGAAATGTTTAAAACAACTGAAAGCAGCCTCTCAAATGTGGATGAACCGTGTGAACCCTCCTGTGTAGGCCCATCCTGCTGTCTGTATAATGAGTCCTTTAAATGTCAGGAAACAGACTGCATCTTTGACGTTAGACCAGCGTTTTGTTGGTCTGTGGCGCTGTCGTTTTCTGACCACACCTCCCTTTAGGACCAACACACCCAGGGGTGCATTTGCATTTACGCAAGTGGCTGCTAGACGTAAAAATGACAACTGCATCGGTCTGAAACTAGCGGTGATGCTTGGCCAGGAATGATTTCCTGTGGCGCCCTGTGGTGCATCTTGGCGGGCTAGGGAAATTCACCAAACTATTTGTGCCTACTTGTTAGTTTAGCACACGTTTATGCACAAAGGTATTTCTGTCTTTGTGTCGAAAACATTGTTCCCATTTGTTCCAGTGACGTACGTGTCCATTTGCTTATAGAGTGGGGAAGTGAGATCCGATCACAAGAGGTCAGTCAAGACACATGTAAGATGCATTGAATGCGAGGTGTGAATGGACGTGTTCAGCTATTAACTCTAATCTAATCTATTTTTCTCCAGTTAGTTATTTTAGAGACCTAAGATAATAACTGGACCCCCGGCCTACTAAATACCACAAATGTAAGGTCACGTAGGCCAGAGCATTTTTGCCAAGCCCACATCAGGTCATCCAAATAAGGAATATAAAACTTTTTGAATTGGATACTAATGTTGGGGTACAAAGCTAGGACAGGTTTAGTTATTAGCAATGAATAATGACTAATAGTTATTATTAAAATGAATAATACAAAATATGAATCAAATCAATAAAACAGAGCACCACCCTGGAATCAGGGGCCAATAATCAGACCAGCAAATAAAAAAATGCAAATTAAAGAAACGGTGAGGGAAATGAATCCGAGCACAACCAGCAGTTACCACAAAGCATAGGCACAAATAATCACAGAGAACTGCTCTGTACAACGAAATATCATTTATCAATGTGAACAAATTGTGAAACCTGTACAAACCCTTCCACCTGTGACTGACAGCCGATTCAAGTAAACACGTGGAAATAAAGTGGGTGATTTTGATCCTGGCATCCATGTCGGCATTTTTGCAGCTGCTTTTCAGTGATGGAAAAATACTTCTCTGTGAGATATATAACGTTTACAATTGTCCTGATTTAAAAGACAGAAAAGCAACCTTAGTTATCTCACTTAATATTTGCAACATGTGTGCGTCGAGCACATCCAAGAGCCCTGTCACTCAAGCACAAAAGCAGATGAGAGATAATGAACACTGACAACGGGTTTTCCTGTTTCTCCTATTATCTTGCTAACATTACAGCAGGGAGCCATACCCAAACTGCATACTGGAGAGAATTAATACGACAAGGATTCGGGCGAAACACTCACATCACGCTGGCTCGTGAAGTGGCACAAAACAGATGCAGATGAAAAATGGCAACGCAATGCCAACTACAAGTTCTAACATATCACATGACATAGACAATCGAAAACCTAAAGACAGCCATGGCATTGGTGCATGAGCGACAGCTCAGTGGTAGTTTTCTGAGGGGAAGGTGCAGCATCTGATCGGCTCACAGTCATATCACACACATCAACGCTGGATATCTTGCCAACGGGGCCGCTTCATGTGTCCATCGTTCCGCCTGCCACAGCTACTTACTGTGGGGAAATTCTTTTACCATCGCTCTGTGGGCACATGAACATGTTCACATCGTCACTCACGAAGTTAGGGCTCTTGTGTGCCACAGCTGGTTTCAGGTAATGACTTCACCACCGGTCTTAGCAGAGCAAACAAGGAAGAAGTAGGAGGAGGAAGCAGTGGGCGCAGGGAACAAGGAGAAGTGTTTACGGCGAGAGAAGAAGAGGCGGAGGAGGGAGCCATCCGCTGGAAACACTCCTCATCACAACCCTTTGATGAACGACGGGGCTGTAGGTTAATTTAACGGTCATTTGTAAGTTCAGGCTACCCTGCTTGTACTGCCTGATCGTACCCAGACCCAGGATTATCAGCAAAGTCATTCATTTTCCTCTATATCGTGTTACTTTTTGTTATTCTTTAAAGAGTGTGATGTCTCGCAGGAAATTTCACATCCATTCGATTGCCTTGCTCCTCTCTGCTGTGCCAACACTGCTCTGTGATTTGTGGCTCGTGTCAAACGCAAGAGAATGAATGTTACATGCCATTGCATCCAAAACAGTTTCCTCTCACCACCCTCCTAATCGGCCGACCTTAAGTAATGACCCTGAACATTATTTTGCTAAAAGCTGTCAGCCCCCCGCCCCACTGACAAACTCACACAGATTAAAGCAGTGAATAAGGAGATTGGGCACTCTTCCAGATTCAGCCAATCCAAACTTTTTTTTTTTGTTGGAACATGGGCTTTCACTTTCAGACGGTGTTTTGGAACATGTAATGAAGTGCAGGATAACTAACGGGACAGCTTGCCTCCAGAGAAAATCTTACACATCTAAAATATATTGTATAGGACTCAAGATCCCAAACTGATTTTTAGACAAAAAGTTAATATTCTTCTTTCTACCACTATGGCAGCTCTGGATGGGCTCAGTCCAATGAAACGTATTTAAAGGATTTGGTCAGACACTTCGGGAAATTCAAAAATCACCAGGCCGAAAGTTGTCTGACACATTAACTCCAAGACCACAATGTGTGGTTTGAAAGTGAATAAGGACCCGTGTCCATACAGTCGTTCCCAATAAGGAGAGAGCATCTGCGTCTCGTAACACAGTGCCGCGTACTTTTTGTGCAACTGCTCCGAGCGCTTCTAGTTTAAAATCAGAAGAAATATTAGATGGAAAATGGAGGAGAAGCTTGTTCTGGCTGTGTCTGTCTACTCTGAGCTTTATCAGATAGAAAGTGTCACAACAGAGACAGAAGTCCATTTGTGGGAGCAGATCATCTGGACAGTGAATGTTGACACTGAGTGCTTTTATCACCCCACGTATTGTTCTTAGCTGTGTAGTCAGCCGTCTGTCACCATAACGTTTGCTAATGTCAATCAAAACCAACGTCCAGTGTTTCTTCTCTTAGCAAAGAAGCACTACACCCTGCACCCTCAGGTTTACTGCCAGCATTTCTCTGGTTGATGGAAAAGTTATGTGGACGCGGGCCCTTAACATGTAGCATATAGCATGTAAGTAAGATTTAGTGATGCTGTTGAGCAGCTATTCCCTCATTTCCAGTAGTTATGCTAACCTAAACTAACTGGCTGCTGGCGCTTGCTTCCTATTTACAGTTGAAAACGTGGGAGTGGTCTCAATCTTTTAATCTAACTCTAACAAAACAATAAAAACATTGATCTAAACATGTCAAATTATACGTGTTACAGATCAGCTTGTCTTTCTTCACTAGGTGCTTAATATTTTATTATCTCCAGTTTTTATAATTTCCATAACTCCTCTTCACATTGTAATGTTTTTTGTCAGGAGAAAAATAGCTGATCATGCTTAAAGCTGCTGCAAGTGAAATATTCTTATTAAAATAAACATTAAACAGCTCTACATTCCAACAGCAATCACTGTTACAGAGTGTTCCAAAGAAGTGTTCTGGTATCCCTGCCCACTTTATCCAATCAGGACAGAGAACTCCATAAAGGGGTGGTCCTGTCTGCCCGGGGAACAGGTAGAGAGTTCTGTGTTCATGTGGTGGCGTAGCGAGGAGGGAGAGGATCGCTAACTGCCAAAGCACTTACAGCTGCTTCAATCATTTTTGGCATAAGCTTAATCCACAGGAACTAAAGGCACACTTCTTCCTGCATTGGCACTGAATGTTGGCAATTAACATTCAACATAATTACTTTGCATATTGGCTGAGTTTAATGACCATTCATATCTGAAAAAACAAAACAAACACAATCCCTACAGGTCAGAGAGCTTTCTCAACCAATAAAACAGCTTGTCATTTGTAATCCAACCACCATCACCACTAATGTTCACCTCGGAGGTCCTCGCTTTTCATCATGAGACACTGTGTCCCTGGCATCATCACTCTGAGGTCTGTCAACACGGTTGCAAACCAAAACCACATGAGCCTCCTGGATAGCCTGAAATCACTGACAACCATACGATTTTAACGAGGCCTCAGCGTTGATCCAGCTCGACTGCAAAAAACACAGGGGCGTCCAGTAAATTTACTGCAGTGTGATCAAGTTTACCCAGCAATGCACTTAAGATTGAGCTATTGTCATTTTCACCCAACTGTGTTAAAGGCCCTAAAACCCCCTTGTGTTTGCAGTCCAAAGATCCTTTGCCAGCAGCGTAAAAAACATCAACAACCCCTCTGAGGTCAGAGGGTGTTGGCAGAGTCAGCTAGCTGCAATTTAGGTAACTAGCTAACAGCAGCCTTGAGGCAGAGGGAAAACCAGGAAACATTTTCTCTATTGAATATGATTTAGTTTCACCAACAATGTTGGAGGTGTGAATCTCACAGGAGATTGTAGCCCATGTCTTTCTTTTCAATCACTTGTAAAGCACTTTGATTGACATTTTGATTTGTTTGAAATATGCTTTTATTTTATACTGTAATTTCTGTGTGTAGACTGTGTAAATACTTGATTTTTTTTTAAATATAACAAATTATAAGATTCTGATTATCACTGGATCCAATCAAAAAATCTATCAGCCTGCCAGAAGCCATATATTCAAAATATGCAAAGTTTCTGGTTCACTTGATAGCAGAAGCGTTGGCAAACGACAGGATTTGTATTGTTAGTAAAGCGTCATAAAACACTGCTGGAACAAGTGGTAATGTGCAGGTTTATTGAAAAGCTTTGATATCAGCGGCCACACTTAAACCAATTACGGACTCCAGCTTTGAGTCTGGAGTTCTGGAGGCTGATGGATGAGGCGCGTCTATCCAGAGAGCAGCTGAGATCTCTCTATTCTATCTGGACCCGAGCCAAGTGGACAGAAAGCAAATGTTCCCACTGGGAGAGGAGCAGAGTGCACTTTTTCCTCTCGCAAAATTCCTCGAAGAGAGAGGGGGATTAGTTAATCAGCTGCACCTGTTGCAAACTGGGACC
>OMLP01046088.1:12797-23800 GCA_900302685.1 Spondyliosoma cantharus
ACACGCACAAGAGCAGACGGCCAAAAACACACACACACACACACACACACACACACACACACACACACACAGATCCAGAGGCTGGTGGGAACATGCCTGTGTGATTGGTCAGCCTCTCTGGAGGTAACTGAGGTCAGAGGTGAGTGTTACGCAGCGTGGTGATCATTACTTTCACATCTCGCCAGAAACCGAGGGACTTTCCACAGCAGAGGGCTCCAACACAAAATGGTTTATGCATCCATGATGTCATCCTTCAGTGTGTCACAGCACATTTGGAAGACGTTAACGCTTCAATCCAGCTACAGCCCGGTCTCAACACTTTCATGACATAGCGCAAGTGCATACCGTAATCGCCTATTTGTGTTTCTGAAAAATATTCAGAGATACTTTTCAAGACCGATTCCTGCTTTGGCCCATACAGAGCTATGTTTAATGCTTTGCTTGGGCTCAAGCCACATGACAACAAGCCAGGGGAGGAATAGAGGAGGCATATGATTTTGATGATAACGTCTCCAAACAGTTGTGCGTTTGTTCATGCTCAGACCGAGGGGGCTAATGCGGGGCAGCACTTTCCTGCCCCCTATTAATCCGATTATCTGATTGGTCATTGTAGTATTTCTCTCATGAGATTAACATTCCTCTTCTGTTTGACTTGATTGTCACCATCGATTCTGGTCAATACATCGTCCAAAGTGCTGAGAAATTTTTCACAATGACAATGAAATGTCCAAGGGTGGGAGAGGAGGCTCTGTTGTCAGTGTTGGGCCCATAAGCGAGCTATTTCCAGCAGAATACTCATTCCATGTATGTGAATATAAGCATTATGTAACCACATTACTGCACATGAAGTCAGTATAGACTGTAATAATGAGCCTGGAGCTATACTGTGCTCACTTTACGCCACAATGATCACACTACGGTTATCATATGATTACATATAAAATGTATCATCCATTGCGTTACATAATGAAAGTATGGCCTCATACAGGAAGTAAATGTAAATGTAAAAAATAAGAGCAAATTTCCTTAGAGTGCGTATGTGGACCAGAGACAGCGCCGTGTTTCTAGCTAGCAGCGATGCTAATGCAGAACATCTGCTCCTGCTCAGGTCATACTGGAAACAACACCATGATGTAATCGACTACACCAAGGAAAAGTGTGCAAACGCGGTGTGAGTATTGCATCTATATTTGGAGAGCCGACCCGTAAGGATAAATGTGTGTGATGCTGTTGGCGCTAAGCAACAATGCGGCAAAAAACACGAGAACACTGGATCCGCGTGTGCCCTGTAAAAGTGTAGCGTTACCTGGAACGTGTGGGTCGGGTATGAGCGCACGATGGAGAGAGAGGGAGAGGTAGAGAAAGGGGATTTTGTGGCTGCTTTGGCTTTGGGTGTGGTGGTTGGACGATGGTGTCTAGCTAAACATTAAACCCAGTGAGGCGTTTCAGCTGTTAGTGTTGGCCAACATGCTGTGTGGTTACTAACTAATGTGGTGGGTCCGGCCTCGAGGGGAGATTTTCTTTCTCTCTCCCCATTTCTCACTCACCTCTCTCTCACTCTGACACACGCACACGCACGCACACGCGCACATACACACGCACACGCACGCACAATCATGCCCCCCGTCTCAGATATACACATGGTACACACATGGAATAGAATTGAAAGGTGAATCCAGTTCATGCTTTAAATTGCCCCACCGCCCTTGATAATGGATAATTAGTTTTTAATTGTGCCTAACAAATATTATGCTGCGGATGCTTTCGACATGATGAATTACGGTTTTTAAATTGTTTATCGGCTTGATAATCAAAAACTGGAAGTCATCCATCATGGTGTTTTGAGCTGTCGAAACAACACTGCTTTTTTTTGACATTGCTTGTCCCACTTAAGTTGCCCATTAATGATGTCATGGCTCCAGAGAGCCAATCACTTGTTATGAATGCACTCTAGATGCAAGTACAACATTTCAGTCAGTACAGTGGATTCAGCAAATTTGCTTAGTGTTTAGATTTCTTTTTTTGGATTTTTGTCAGAGCCGCATTGAAAGAAAAGAAAAATCTATCTATAACTGTTTTCAACGCATATTATTTTATAATTTCAATGGTTTTGGCTACTGAGGGGGGACAACTCTGTGTTTTTCCCAGGAAGGAGTCCGTATTTTTCGAGTATGAGCCTGTAGGCAGCTATATTGATTATAATAGGGACAATTCCATCAGGTGTAGAGGAATGGATGACTGAAAAACATCAGTCAGGCGCTGTGAGCAAGACATGGATCCAATGAGCCAAACAACTGCTAAATGGTACATTTTTCCTTTTTTGTTTTACATAATAATGCAAAACAAAAGCTGAACCACATAAATGAAACAGTTTTGCGTCACCCATTTCCTGAAATTTGTATGAGCACAATCGCATTTACAAAATCAGGGCACACACCACAGCGTGACCAACTATCCTGGTGCAGTGAGCTGCAAACTGAGGAAGAAGACGCCGGAGCAGGATGAGTACTTTATTAGTACGAGGTGGAGGTGTTTAGAGATGAATCAATATGTATCGCAAGCACCTGACACACGAGTACACTGGTGAACATCTCTGTGCCTAGCTTTTGCCGTTTGTCCCGTACTACCGGCATTAGTTGGTGGCATGAACATGTTAAATTGACGATGGAGCATGTCAGTGTGCCACAGATGAGGGATCCCTCTACTATGACGCACAGACATGCAACAGATGTCACATGTACAGAAGAGAACAACAAAATCACAGCTTACTGATTGCTTTAACAGAATATCTGATACAAGGAAATTACTGTGATTGGCTGTTCAGCAAAGGGAATCAGTGTACGGCCTGTCGCTGTGGTATCCATGATCTCATCTATTCAGTACGGTCTTTCCTTATTTTCACCTCCGTCTCTCCACCAGTGCCGTTTGCAACTTTTTATCTTCTTGATTACAAGTTTCTACATAAGTGAGGATGGTGTTAGTTAGTCTTTGCGGTGTGTTTAAGTGCAGTTTTCTGGTTGAGACGAAGGGACAGTGAGGTGTTGTAATCGACGGCCTTCGTCACAGTAAGTTCTTTGGCGGGGGTTTGGTGTGTCTTGGACTAAGAGTCGAAGCCACATTTAACCACGTATTCTACTTTGAGCCAATCAATGTATTAAAAGGGGCTAAAGAGTTCCATAGTGCTGCAGAGGCCAGAGATGATTCTCTGGGATTTCAACCTTTTACCATTACACACATTTGATTCAGTATTCATATAAAAAAACATTTTTTTTAATTTTTTTTTTACTTGGATTTAAATAAACATCCATAAACTAAACATAAAGATTAATCTCTGTTAGTACGGGTGATGACTTATGTTTTGATGAGTTCATAATTTAACTAAAGTCATATCAACAGTATCACTGCATCACTGCATACACTCATCCACCCACCACATGCACACACATTTTCACCCACGCCTCACTTCTCTGCACCTGGGCTCGGATTGACAGCTGGGTGGTGGGTGACTCTCGGTGACAGCAGCGGTGACCTCAGACTTGGGTGACGTCGCAGCAGCGGCGGCGGCGGCGGCTGGCTGATGCTTCCAGATGTGGGGCCGCTGCAGGTTTTCACAGCTGTACAGGGATAGAGGCATGGACAGTGTCCAGAAACAACCTGCCCTCGTCCTACATTCCCTGAGTGAGTTGCGGCCATGAGGAAATAAATTCTTACCAGAGCAGAAGTGAAGGGAAGCGACTGTTGCTGCACTGCTAGCTTCCTTCATGAGACTGCTCACAACGATGTCTGTGGATAACCTTCAGTAAGCAGGTCATGATTTCTGAAAAGAAACAAGCATTGCTGTGGAGTTTTCTAAACATATTTTTCTTTTGGTGCTTTGTGCGCTGAATGAAATCAAGTTCCGCTATGTTGGAGAGAAGTCAGACATCACTACAGCTGATATCTCCCAAGCTCTGCAGCTCTCACCTTAACAATCTCGATGGATAGAAGGTAGGTAAGAGGAAATATATGTATTTAGATTTGATGGAGAACTGCTGCTTTGAAAGTGAACACACCCAAAATATTATTTGATTTAAAAACTGCATGTATACACCTTTTCCACCGAAGAAAACATTCAGAACTAGTGTTGGCTGAATGAATTTCAGATATCCTACATCACTTCCGTCACGTCCGAGGTTAACGATATTGACTGGCCTTCTACTTTTTAGTGTGCTTTGACTTCACCCATTGTTTTTGAGGGTGGGAGCTTTGCACCGCACAGTGTTTCCTGGGACAAAGCCTCGATAATTCCAAACAATGTTCTCTCTCCAATGATTGCCAGTGAATTATAGGTTGTTTATTTGATCATGGTGTGTGAATGGAACTTAGCAGAGCTGATTGTAATGTAAATACTTCGCACTATGGCTCCCTCCCAGAGTGAATATTTTGTTAATTAGAAGTCCTTTTGTATGTAAGGCTTTTGAAGAAAGTCTCTCATACACATACTGCAAACATTGTGTGTGTGTGTGTGTGTGTGTGTGTGTGTGTGTGTGTGCATGTGCGTGCTATTGTACGCATGTGTCTGATTTGTGATGTGTTTTTAATAGAGGGTGGTGTTAAAGGTTCATGTTCCTTATTCAGCAGAGTGGATGAGATACGGACCACGCCTTCAGCTTGTATTTAGACAGCTGACTTAATTTAGACACCTCTCTCTCTCTCCCTCCTTCTGCATGACATCATGTGATTGATTACGAAGTGTTCTGCACATTGCTGTGTGTGTTCTTTTCTACTCAGCTCAACATGTTCGCAAAAGGGTTCTGCTGGATTATGAGTGCCTTTAACCTTTGACCCGTCAACTTGAACCCATCACCATTATAACACCATCTTTAGCCTGAACGGTTCAGCCAAAACAAACTATGACAAGAACCTCTTCCGTTCATCCTTTACAAAATGATTCATTACCCACTAAAGAAGTATTATTATTAATTAGTTATTATTAATTAAGTATTATTAATTATTCTTGCAAGAAGAATTAACTTAAAAACATTTAAAAAAAAGTACATACCTTATTAGAAAGTCTTACAGTAAAATAGACCAGTTCTATGCAACATGTTGTCAGTGTTTTTTTAAGTTGCTCAGTTAGGAAAAATCCCTTTGGCTGTTGTATGTCCTCCCTCACAATAACATGCTTTTCCTTTTCAGTCTGCTCTTTAATTCATCAGTTTGACAACGTACCGTGTGGAAAAGAGCTGCAGAGCCCTGGGACCCAAATTCACTTGTTAACAAACTTGTTAACATTTCCAGCTGCAGACTTGATGGATTTTTCATGGTTGATGACTTACAAACATTTACAACTGTTGACCTTAAAGATGTTTTTTTTTTTTTTTTGTTTGTCCAACAGAACAGACTGAGTGGCTACAGTGCAGATAGTATATAGCACTGTCAGCTCTGTGATGCTCACTGTGAAGAAAACCAAACTAATACGTAATCTAAATGTCGGACAAATGGCATAGCATGACAGGTTAGAGGATCACCCAAATTACCAAAGTGATGATGGTTCTTCATCTGGAGAACATGTACAAATCATGTAGACGGAGCGATATTTCACTGAACAAGGGAACGTGAACGTCTGGACAAGACTATACAGCAAGCCGTCCAAATGCTTTTGATATATCTCGGTCTGGACAGATTCAGCCCTGCCATTGACAAAGAGAAACTCCACTGTACACTTGTAGGGATATGAGTGAATATTACTGTGGCAGTCAAGCATGAATGCAGTGAGTCGATGCAAGTAAGACTTCAGTGCTCAACCTGAATTAATGCAATACTGTATACTTTATGCATCACATAAAATATAAAGCATACCTAAATTCAACAATGATGACATATAGAAATACATACAGATACAAATTAAGTGAAAAACCTGATAAATGTGAGGAAAAACACAAGATGGTTCCAACAGGACACAAGGATCACTGAACTGTTGAAAAAGGATACAGATAAAGGAAATATATTTCAGGTTGGGCTCTGACTGCACAAGTTTTAAAATCCTGACTAAAGTTTTTGAATTCATCGCAAATTGCACACTACAGGATCACATTGAGACTATTGTTTCAGAGGGATTGATGCACCACCTCACATGATCTCTCGGGGAAGCAGATGTAAACAAGTGGAGACTCTGGCGCAACGACTTGCTGTCGTACCACCAGACAACAGAGCGGCCACCTTCCTCAAGTTGTGCGACTCCTCAATTCATCCTTCAAACTCCACTTTATAAAATAGTTTGTTTTTTTATTTTTTCTGTAGCATAAAGGGCCTTAAACTCAAATTTGACTCTGCAGCCCTGTTGTTAACCTTTAGTAACACATTAACACATTGCAGTGAGAAAAAAAACAGAAGAAAGAAGTCTGGATGAGAAATATTTGGAGGGACGTGGTCAACTTTGGTAGTCTATTCTTAAGGGAGAACTGGACGCAAGATTTTAACTAATTTTCAATATCCATCAACAGCAGCATGCCGGCTAACGTCAGCCTCAGAAGCTTGGATATTTATTGTTGCCTCAGAGCACCATGTCTCTGTGACTGGCTGTCTACTTGTTAGCATGTAATCATCCAGGTTTTGTAAATATCAAACATGTGATATTATCGGGGCAGCTCAGGAGGTTTAACCGCTCACATTAGCAGACCACTATCACTCATATAGTGCTCATCAGCAAATGTGACTTGCTAAACTCTGATGATGATGATCATATCCGCTTGGCATCAGCGTGTTTGTTAGCACTGTCATTATACACATTTTAGCATGCTGACATTTAGCTCAAAGCACCTCTGTGCTTTCATACAACCTCACGGAGATGCTAGCTGCTTTACACCATCTGTGCCACACACAATGGGTAATATTAAGAGATATATTACATAATAATAATATATAAATATATATAGAGATAATATTAAGTTGCTACAACTCTGGTTAAACGTGGATCTCTGACATCATCAGCCTAAAGGCAATATAATGGGGCACCTAAAGAAACATTTCAGACAGTTATTAAGTGTCCAGAGCTGGACAAGGTGTTGAGGTACTGTTCTCTTTACCTATGTGGCCCATGAGGTTTTTCCTTTTCAGGGTTACAGAGAGGTTCATTCTCACAGAAATGTTTGTTCTCCAACCTGCCAGTATTGTGGGATCAGCCTGGTGTCACCACATGACATGATGATGTTTTGCTGCTTGTATGCCAGCCCATGATATCGTTTGGTAGGACATCAGTGGACTGTAATCAGTCATTTGTACATTGATGATTACAGATGATGACTTGAATGATGACAATAACAATGGATGCAAGGTTCAACTCTAATGAAAAGCATCCAATGTCTTAAACAGGGCTTTTGGTTGATTTTTTAGTTTTTGGATGACCTGCTGGTTGGATGAGTAATGGCCTGTATGACGTTGCACGTTAATGCCTTCTTGTCCTTTCTGTCAATCTAATACTGTTTATAGAGTCCCCGATGATGACATAACAATATTAGCATTACAGGGCCTCCTCCAGGGACATGCTAGCCCCCCAGTTCATGTCTCTTGAAAACATTTACACAATGTTTCACAGGGTATCAGGTGACCGGAGGATTTCAGTCACATGTTGAGTGAAGGTGAGCTCTAAAGTTGTGCACCTTATTAAAATCAACAGCATACCACATGGATGAAGTCAGTTCGAGAAGAAAAAAAAAAAAGAGCTTGTGGTCTTTTGTTTTTCACATTTCAAAGCGAGGACATGAGCTCATTTCATCTTCACCAGCCACATGCGGTAATATGTTTTCATCATTAGTCCTATTACAAACATAAACAGACTATCTGAGTGCGCAGCCAAATTCTGTTCTTCCATTTTGTCACCTCTGTAACGCCTCAATGTGACGCTGGAGCGGTCAAAAATAGAATCTTTTGTGCGGTTCATTCGTGACAGATGTTAAACCTGCATCCAAAAAAAACCCCAGTGACCCCAGGATAAAATTACAGTACATGTACTGCACACCGTCTCTTTATTTATTCCAAAAAATAAAAAAATAAAAAAAACTTATCAAGACTGACCCTCATCTCCCCAATTTAGTTATTTTGGCCATGTCATGTGTAGGCTACACATTTTAGCCAAATAATAATAAACTCCAAACTTTAAAGGCTGAGTGTGTAGGATTTAGTGGCATCAGTCAGTGAGGTTGCAGATTGACTGAATAGCCTTGCCTGACATAAAAGGCCCTCTTTAAAGCACTGTTTGGATGTCTGTCTATTCAGGGCTACTGGAAAAACATGTTAGTACAACATGACAGACTGTCTTGAAAAAGACCTGCCCCTCTGTAAGTATAATAGGCTCATTGTAAGGTAACGATAACGCAACAATTCTTAGTTTTATGGAAACATAATTATGGTGTTATATTCCATTGCTGCCCCTAAATCCTACACACTGGACCTTTAAATGACTTTTAGTATGGTCACGTATACACAAAGAATTAGTTGTCTTTCATACTGAGTCACTTCAGGTCTTTTCATAGGCAGTGCTGCCCTTTGAATTATATTTTGAAGGTTAGAGTTCTTATTTTGGGAGGCATATTGCACATCAAAATAGCAAGAAAATGTCAGAAACACATATTTTGTCTTTTCTCTTTGCACCTGGGTAATAAGAGCTCAAGGTTTGTCAGTATTTACTTTCCTCATCTGATCAACGTTGGATGACATTTTAGCATCTTTTTGTAGTTTTACCAAGTCAGAAAGTGAGAGTATAAGAGCGCAATAATGCTATATTAGCTCAATGCAGCAATTTCGGTCACGTTTAGGACGTGGGACAGAAGAAACATGGTGTTGTTTTTCAGGACGTGCACACTTCAAGCGACAGTGAATTCTGTTAGTTAGCTACATTAGTAATATTTTCAAGTAAATTGCATATTTGGTCTTATACCTATGTGAAAATGTATAAGGCAGCAGGATTAGTGGCCACACTGGCTGTGTGCGCGTGGCATTATGTCTTGCTTTTCATTTCGGCGTCCATGTTAACAGGTTAGAGTGGTCACATTGGATGCCTGAGTCGCACTTGTCACGCGAGGCTGCGGCGGCGCTTCATTAGAGAAGTCACACACACACACACACACATACATAAGTCATTTTGTTTAGTTAAAAAATGTGTTGA
Source organism: Spondyliosoma cantharus (assembly GCA_900302685.1). Taxonomy (NCBI): domain Eukaryota; kingdom Metazoa; phylum Chordata; class Actinopteri; order Spariformes; family Sparidae; genus Spondyliosoma; species Spondyliosoma cantharus. Next base: position 21,943 of record OMLP01046088.1, read on the forward strand.
CCGATTGGAGTATAAGTACTCATTCATTATCAATTAGAGGTTTATAATACAAGATTTTAACGTTTGTGATCAAATATTATTGGGAGATTTTAGGACTAATGTGTTACATGCTGTTAGGATGTTAAAACGCAGAACATGTACTTTACGTGACATTAAAACTTGTGAATCACCAGTTGAAGAGTCAGAACATCTCTCAGATGAACATGATTAGCCCTAAAAACTTGCATGTTTGCATGTTTGCTTGCATGACTGTCCAAAACAACTTTTTGCATCACTTGTACACATCTTGCTGATTTTTCTGTCTGTCAGTGGAATAAATATGTCACTGATGAGAGTGTGTGTGTCAGAGTAGTTTTAATCATCAGGGTCAGTTAGTGAGTAAGTTAATGACCTGCAGGTTAACTGGTCCTGACACATGACATGACAGTTACGCAACACAGGCCTGAGACAGAATGTGCAGGATGAAACCTAACAGGACCTCCTCGCACAGGCCGGGCAGCAGACTAAACATGCTGAGGCCCATGTCACCTCATCATCCACAGAGTGGTTTGCCCTGTAGGCAAAATATAGTGGGCCCAGCTGTGTGTTATTGTGGCATTTTAATATATTCAGTTTCCGTGCACCCCGTGTAGATTCTACCGCTGACATGACCATCATTATGCACCCTGAAACTGCTCTGTACCGTGATCACAAGCTTACTGACACAACTGACATGTGTGATGTTCACTATTAGCACAGCTTACAATGAGCAGCGACTTTCTTCTGGTGGTGTGGGTGGAGGTGTTCAAAGATAGCGAGGCTTATTCAATGTATACAGCGGTTGATGAAACTGCACTGTGTACGATCCAGTTTTGTGAAATCTGGGACAGTAAAATGTTCTTTGCACTACTCTATGTCCAAGTTTTTCTAATTTGTCTCTGAGAATCTCTCAAGAATGATACTGAAAATGACCATTGTGAGACTTAAAACGACAGCAGACAACACATCTGAGTTGTGTTTTTGTGTCAGAGTTCTGGTTCACCTGCAAATTATTACTGAGACACAAAACTAGAGACCAAATGGGATCACAGCAGCCTCGACACCCATCAACACGTTCATGCTCTGAATAGAAGTGAAGCGAGCTCTCAGTAACTGTTGATGGACCATACCCATTTTGGAACTCATCATCATTTATATCTCAACTGCACACCAGAGTGTCTTGCATGGTTTTGGCACTATTGCAATGACAGATACCTGTACAATGACCGACAGACGGACATATAAAGTACCCACAACTGCTTATGTGTTAGTTGCTGCTACTAAAGGTGTCTCCAGGAACATAATGACACAGACTCAAAGTGGGAGCGTTATACCCTTCTGTGCAGAGGAGCTCATTGTCTCATAATCCATCCATTCAAGTGGTTTCAGACAAATGAAGATGTCCATCTGCACCTCACCTTTTCTTTCTTATGAACAGGATCACTACAGTGGACGATGAGGACAGCTGAGGCGTCTTCGCAAGACATCGTCTCTGTCTCTTTTTCCCTCAGTGGTGGAAAGAGGCGATTGAATGAGCTGCAGATTTATAGAATCTGGATCCTGTGAGTTAGAACACAGACATACCACCAAGTTTTCACAACTGCATCCCACTCCGGGAGATGATGTGACATGAAATTACCTGTTTCACAGTCTGCTGCATGTTGCACAACACTTTGGTGGGACTGAGGTGTAGCACAAAGAGAGGGAGATGAGCAAAATCCTTAAAACCACAAAAGAGTAGTTTCCTATGACATCGCCAGGCACTGGGTTGTTTTTACCTCTGAAGCTGTGAGTAAGTGGGCAGGTGAGTGCATGACTGGTTGATGTCCTGCACATATTT
>OMLP01046089.1:0-17828 GCA_900302685.1 Spondyliosoma cantharus
TTATTAAAGTTATTTTGTTATGTTTTCTTATCATTCATAGTAAACAATGCAGAGGTGAATAAGGTGTGGTGGTATAGTCCAGTTTCCAACCACATAATAAAAGTGAAGAAAAGAGAAAAAAAATAATGCCTCCTCAAAATGTATGCTGAAATTACTTCTACAAGGAAACAAACTAATTAAAAAACTCACATCTAACTCAACGGCTCCCAGAGACTTGTATGTCTTTTCGGTGGAGACACACACACTCCTGATTTGCATTTGTATAGATCACAGCATGGTCATTTACATGTGAAAACCTTACCCAGTCCTAGGAGCTGGGGGGGGGGACTTTCTCACCTTATACTGTGAGTTTACGGCAATTCCCGGCAGTTATCTGTAGCTGACTGAAACTTCCAGTTGACTCGGAGTTTACGGCAATTCACAGTGACGAAAACCGCCGTAAATCCCACTTTTCATGCAGTGGTGGATATTTTAAAAAAGAATGGGGGTGCCCCAGTAGCTCGGTTGGCAGAGCAGGTGTCCCATGTACACAAGCTCAGCCCTCCTAAGCCCAGGGTTCAAGAGCAACCTGTGATCCTTTTCCGCATGTCATCCTCCATCTCTCTCTCTCTCTCTCATCCAGTTTCCTGTCAGCTATCAATACATATGCAATATGCAACTAATGCAGCACCTTCACACTGCTTGTTTTCTTTAACAAATAACACAAAAAAATAAATGAACTTTGTTAAAATAGTAAAGGAAAGGCATTCAATTCTCACAGTTGAGAACTTGCTGCATGAACCACAAAATGTTTTATCAAAATAGTTGCCATTTCATTTTCAATAAATTGATTAATCTACTCATTGCTTACTTGTATAAACTATTATGTCAAACAAAAAACATTTTGTAAGTAACTAATAATTAAAGCTGATAAATGTAGTCCAGTAAAAGTAAAAATCTGAAATGCGGAGGAGTAGAAGTAGAAAGTCACATGAAAAAGAACAAGTACCTCAAATTTGCACTTAAGTACAGTACTTGAGTAAATGTGCTTGGTTACTGTACATTCCATCACTGGACAAAGTTGAATCAGGATATCAGTGTTTAAAATTAGATAGTTATAGTTTCAGCATTCGCCTTTATTTTCCCCTCTAAATAAGATTAGTTAAACTGCAGGGTTTGTTTAGAACCAGTTTAAGTAACAGACTGTTCCCGTCTTTTAACCTGTTACTTAAAATGCTAGAAAGAAAAACATCCACTTGGAATAAAACAAAATTATTCTTTGCCAAAGGCATTATCATGCCATGCACAAGGACTGGTACTGACATTATGTGAGCTCAGTATCATTACTATGTATTTGGTTTGAAGGAAATAAAGTGTGACACCAAACTAGCAGCAGAGGCCTGAGTTTGTGCTGCAGGTTTGAATGTGTCGGCCTGATCACTGCTGTGTTCCTGATCCACGTAAGACCATACAATCCATCAACAAAACTACACACTACCACCTCCACACATGATACACTCCACTTCATTCATTCATTTTCATACTGCCTTAACACTTTTCTTTCTACCTTTCATCTGATTCCTCCTACTGTGCCTATCTTAGCTCCTTCTTTCCTTATACCTTTCCTCCTGTCCCTGCTTCTGAAATGTTCCTTCTTGTTCTCCATTCGTGTCTCCTTTCTTCCATCCTTACTTTCTCTCACCTGACTTTTTCCTTTCCCGCACCAATTTTATTGTCCCGTTTCTTTCCATTATACCATCACTAGAATTTTCCTTCCCTACATGTTTCTCCTCCGTTCCTTAACAGTAACACTTGAATCTATTGTAGTTTCAGCATATCCAGCTATTCACCAGCGACAGGACACTAAGTTGACTCAGACAGAAAAGGAGGTCAGCCAGTTCCACAACTGATTAGCCTTCGGTGCAATTATTTGCCTAAGAGGAAAATTAGGCCCATTTCCAACTAGGAATTTTACATGATAATGGGAACAAAATAATTAGACTAATTTTCCTCAGACCAGACTGTGCGTCATGAGAAACTGTGGTGATTTTTTTGGTCTGGTTGAAAAAAAGAGGGAAAAGTTTCCATCTCTCTGTAAGAGTGGATAGAGACAGCCATCTGGTGTCTCAAGCCGTGACTGGCTATTTTAAGATATTATATAAGACATGTCTGAACAACTGTAATAGTATCACAAAATAACATATCAAAATATCCATGTGTATATATTCTGTGTATATGTGCTATTTGTGTAGCATGAAGGCACAATCTAATTTTGTTGTGCAACCCAATGTTGTACCTTGATCCTTAAAAGAAAATACTGGATTGTGATGTTATCCTGCAGTTGTCTGGTTGTTAACCCAAAGTGACTGTTCGCTAATCCTCATTTCCTTTACTGTTGCTATGTTTGTCAAGCTTTCAGTTCCCATATGGCACGTATGCAGCTGACATGGTAACAGTGACAAAACTGAACACTGAAAATCGTTAGTCATGTTTAAAAGAAAATGGGTCATTAATTTCACACAAAGACTGGCAAAAATCGGCCTATCACTACAGCCGCCGGCCATCACTGTTGCTGGCTCAAAACGCAACTGTCACCACCAGATTTTGTCAGCTGCAGCTGCTTCCTAATTACGCTAATGTTAGCTCCATTACTCGGCTGAAAACAATGTTTTGGCGAGAGAGAGAGAGAGAGTAAATGGAATGAAAGTGAGACAGAGAGGGAGAGCACGAGACGGTGGATCTCTAAGGGCAGGAAACTAAATACATCATCTCATCCGGCTGTGGGAGCAGCAGCAAACAGTTCAATGTAAGGTCAGACTGCAGCATCAGCCGCCATAGGCACAAGCGCCTGAAAGGTGTGTTTGCTGTGATTTAAACCATTTGTTTCCCGGCTTTAAAAAGTGCATTTGTTTTTCAAGTACAGTGCAAGTGCAAGCATTTGCAAACAACAGTTTCCCAAGTGTTCCTGAGCCCATGTAGTAATATCCTTTATACAATCATGTGTTGACAAAGTTTTTAACCTCGCCCCATCTTCTCTTGCAAATGACACAGGCAGAAAAGCGTGAAATTTGAATGCTTATGTGATTTTATACATGTGTAGTATTGTCAAATAAATGAATGATTGTTAATTGTGAAACTGGGATTCTTTTCCTCAGATGAAAAACGTACTGTCAAAATCAATAATTGTTGCATCCCAATTTGCAGCTTCCGTTATGTCAGATAATACTACTTTATACTTAGACCTTTCACTTGTGTTTTTTGCTTTTAAACTCTTCAGAGACAGACTGTCTCTCTTAATAGAGCTCTGTACACATTACTTCAGTATAAGGAGAAAACCAAGCATGACAGACTTGACAGGCGTGGTTATAGCTGGTTGGGTGAGTAGTTTAAAGAACAGTCAATTGGACTCATAAAATCAAGGATGACATAGATGGACTGGCTGTATTTTATGAATTGAATTTAAGTTCAATATTGATGTGATACATACAGTAAAATCATCATTAACATAGTGCATACCTTCCTGTATGGACGGGGCCTGCAACATTTGCTTGAAGTAGGAGTAGTATAGTCCACACTCCGTCCGAAAGGATATCTCCCGCTCCACTTCCTGAAAGTAGAAATGAGAATGTGGTTGTATGAAACCGAGCACTTCTGTTCTCTTTAATATGGAAAACAGATACCCTGGCAAGACATGACAGAAACATGAAGGCAAAGCAACTAATACACTCGTAATCCTCAACAATAAGACAGGTAACACGGTGTGTGTGTGTATGTGCTTGAAAGATGTCTACCCAGGAGACTTCCTGCTTGCCAAGCATGATTACTGTCCCACTGGGGCGTAAAAACAGAGAGCAAACAGTGAACAAGCAGCTGCAGAATATTAAATTGATCATCAATCTGTCAGATACAGTTTGCAGATAGTTCTTCCAGCTGTGGTTGACTAAATAGAAATTCTTTGACTATTCTTTGATATATAAATTGACATATTGGTCAATTGTCAGATTGTTTTTGTGTCATTAATATTATTCCACAGATAAATGATGTCATTCAGCATATATCTGAGTGTTGCTATGCTATTTTTGATATCTGTTTCCACTATGGATTAATATGAGACACTACAGGCACTTGTCAGCTATTTTGCTTCGATAACATGTCGTCTTTCAGAATAGTGAAGAAAAAAATGTTTAAAGTAATACAGATGAATCATAATCTATTCAATTAGATGTTGCCTCATTTGCATAATTAAACATACGATATCAGAAAACTTTAAATACAAGAAATAATTGTCTTCATATAAATAATCAACTTTGCAAACTTCATGATGATATCTATTAGCTTACTATTTTCCCTTTTCACCATCCGTTGTCTAAAATGTATGAAATAAAATAATAAATACTTTAAGGCTGTTTTCTCAAGATGAGAGTGTCTCTCATGGTCTGATCCATTAATGTCCACTTCAGTTACATTCAAATCAAACCAAACCTTCCAGTTTTATTCTTATCTATACTTTGAAGGTTTGCACAGAGGAGTTTCTTCATATATCATTCATAGCCTGCTTTATATAACATTGTTTTTACATAAAAGACATGGTGAAAATAGTTTTTTTGTGTGTTTTTTTTAATGGCTATGGCAGTATTTTGTGGTTTATGCAGGGATAAAAAGAGATATTTAAAATTCCACCTGGAGAACCTTTGTCTCTAATACATCAACAAAATGAAACAAAATGTTTTTAACCTGGCTTTACCACATTTTCAGATTTCTGTTCTGGGAAGCTATGCAAACTAGTACATTTTTAAATCAGATAAAATTTCAGTTTTATATTCATAACTAATTTTCGTAATGTAAGTAATCAACTGGGGAAATTTCATGGTGATATTTTTCATTTATAAAAAAAATGAATTTATTTCTCTGTAGTGTCTCCCCTAGCTCATCCCACATAAAAAGAAATTCATAAACACAAAATGTTTTAGTCAAATAAAACTTTAACCACTGATACTGTACTGTTTATTATATGTAATAAATACTGTGCCTACTGCAGGGTCAGTTGCCCTGTGCGTCCCAGTAATATACACTCATGTTTCTTCTTGGTTTTAAAGGCTGCAATACAGTGATTAAGTGATGTAATTTTCTGAACTTACCAGACTGGTCCACTCATTCTAACACTTGTCTTTACTCACTTAGTCATTATATCTACATTGCTGATGATTATTTATCAGAAATATCCTTAGGTTAAATCTCCTCAAAGTGCTTTTGAAGAGATTTAAAAATAGAGAGATATATATCGTATAGCGAGAAATGGCCACATTTCACATAAATGTGCCTATTGTTCTGTAAAACTGGCCACGCATAAATGAATACATATGGTTGATTCTAGAATAAATATGATTAATTCTGGCTTCACAAAACCACAAGTTGCCATTTCAGCAACGAGAATCTTGGGCTGTAAATGGACCGCTGAGGATTGAGTTAATGTGTTGCTGACTGATCCCCTTGGAAATCTTCCCACATGCTGCTACTGTGAGTGAGAGCTTGTCTGCAATGTGCTTGGTTAATTAAAGGTTCAAATTAAAACAGTAACACAACTCCTACCGTGAGCTGTGAGAACCACAGCAGATTCTCGTGTATGGCGTTGACGCACCAGGCCTGAGACAGTGCCAGCATCCCTGCCAATAACAGCCCTGCTGCCATGGAAACACACTGTCGCCAAGGCCACCAGGGTAGTATGCCTGAACCGGAACATTTACAGGATCTCCCAAGCAGAGACACCCACCATGTGTCCTTGTCTTGTATGGTGTTAGATATTTCTGTCCCCCACACAATGTTACTGCAGCATCTTCTTTCAGCTGGTGTATTTTTTGTGTGGCCCAAATTATGTTCTAGCTTTCTCAGTTTAACTCTCCTACGAAGCTCCATTGCCTGAGAAGGTGGAGATTATCAATAAATTCTTGGATCCTTTGATGAGCTGAATCCAGGTAGATAAACAGCATGCTCCTGGGTTGAGCTATAGAACTGATCCAAATCCATTACTGCAATAATGTAAATGTGGTGTGTTTGTCTTTTCTTGATGTTGGTCCAAATAAATTAGCTTTTTAATCGCTTCAAGTTCCTTGCCAAAAAAAATATGCAAAAGCTTTCTCTGAGGGAATGAGCAGCTGATTTTCTTCCCAATCCTTCTTTTGCATTAGCCTGAGGCAAAGCAAGCCTTGGCTTTTCACCAAGAACTCTGATGAGATGGCTAATCCTCCGTTGAAATTAAGGTCAAAGAGAACAGGCCTGGTTAGCAAGTTCACACACTGCTCATTACCCTGAAAGCTAGTTCACTTCTCAGAAGGCACCGATCCTCTTCTCTCTGTCTCTCTCTGTTACCATTTCCTCTTCATGGGTCTTTGAATAACTCCCATCTCTGTGATATGATGCTTGAAGTATCCAAGCGAGGGTCTGTCCGGCATCAGACTTGCTTTGTCTTCCCTCTGCTTCAAGTCTTTCAGAGCCTAAACGCACACCAACCGCTGCCTCTCCCGAACTCCAACAGAGACTTCAAAACTAAAAGCAATCTTTCTCGCCAAGCCAGCTACTACGTGTGAGGAGAGAAAGCAAACATAAGGCACAGTGAGTCTGTGAACAACTGGATGGGCTGGAGATAAGTGGAGCAGCCAGAGGGAGGGAAAGAAAAGAGAGTTGACTACTGGTGACCTCTTGTCTATAAAAACACACATACACACGAGAAAAGAATAAGAGGGGGTAGGGAAGGGGAGCTATGAGGAAAACATGTTGGAACATCATTCGGAAAATGTGGGGAACATTTGTCAGAGGGTTTGTGGATCTGGAACCGGCGTCAAGCTGTGAGCACATGTCTGAAATAAACTTCATGAGGAAACTGTCTCACTGCATACGCAACAGTGGTGATAATAAGCATTCTAAGGGCGTGTGTATGAGGGACTGAGAGAAAGAGTGAGGGAGCGAGAAAAACTTGATGATAAACCCTACAGACTATACAACCTCAGGCTAAAACTGACACTACATTTCCTCAACAACACGTTGGTTGAGGAAACCACATGCATGATTATTATAACCAGTACCCTTTCTGTTAAACAAGAGATCCACCACAGACTGCCAACACTCTGATAGCATCAGTCACGTAGGGTCAGATCAGGCAAAGTAAGTAATGACGAGCGCAAAGTACCAACATCAAGCAGGCAGGACTCCCAATCGCACAAATTACTTTCCAGCATGTTTCACAGCCCTTTCCGTCCAACTTGACCTGCACAAGCTTGAGCTTGTGTGTGTGTGTATGTGTGTGTATGTATGTGTGTGAGAGAGATAGAGAGAGAGAGAGAGAGAGAGAGAGAGAGAGAGAGAGAGAGTAAATGGAAGAGTGAAAGTGAGACAGAGAGGGAGAGCATGAGACGGTGGATCTCTAAGGGCAGGAAACTAAATACATCATCTCATCCGGCTGTGGGAGCAGCAGCAAACAGTTCAATGTAAGGTCAGACTGCAGCATCAGCCGCCATAGGCACAAGCGCCTGAAAGGTGTGTTTGCTGTGATTTACACCATTTGTTTCCCAGCTTTAAAAAGTGCATTTGTTTTTCAAGTACAACTCTGATTCAACCAAGGTTGGGATGCTGTGTAATAGGTAAATAAAAACAGAGTGCAAGCATTTGCAAACAACAGTTTCCCAAGTGAGCCTATGTAGTAATATCCTTTATACAATCATGTGTTGACAAAGTTTTTAACCTCGCCCCATCTTTTCTTGCAAATGACACAGCCATTAGAGAATGCACCTTTCATATCCAATCATGATACTATCACCTGTTATTACACGGCTCTTCTTAATGCTGTAGAATGCTCCATTCACTTGAATGGGCCTTCCCAACGTTCGGTGGTCAATAATTTTCGTTTAATTGACCATTGCTAAGCATATTTGACCGCTGTCAAGGAAAGTGGCCTTTTTTCCTCTGATTCACATAATATGTAGCACTCCGCGCTCTAGAATCTTTGCTCCGCAAGTAGCCTGGTCACTTATCACCCCAGCATATTCGGTCGCTAAGCGACATAAGCTGACCTGTAGTCTACTTCATGTCGGAAAAAAACGTACTCCTACTAGGCCACTAGTATGGATGAGTTTCACATTAACTTTAATATTTTTGGAAAATGCGGTGATTTCGACGCTTGGCAAAAGGCTGAGTTGTCGTTACCAGTCAAGAAAAGAAAAAGAGAGGAAAGCAGCGAAGAGGGAGAAGCAAAACAGTGTCGGTTTGGCACACATAATACAGCTGTTGTAATTAGACTGTAATTCAAGTTTATTTTGTCAGACAACGTTGCAATCATACAATAGTGATTTGATCCACATCTCAGAGCAGCAAGATAAGAATTACTGTAAAAGTTAGCAATCACGAGCCAAAAAAGATATCACTATCTTATGTTCATTCACTTGAAAATAATTATATCCAGAAGTCAGCTGTATTAAACAATGAGAGTTGGGGTTTGGGTTGGTTGGGAATCTACGATTGCAAGATAGACAGAACAAATAAAAATTTAAAAAGTACAAAACCACAAATTTGATTGGCAAACGCAGACCCTTTGCCGGAAAATGTCAGAATTTGAGTTAGATTCAATGGACTTTTTGCCAAATATTCCTGCATTTTGCTATTGGAGCACTTTGTGTCAGCACCCCAGCTGAGTCAAAGCAGTGACTTCATTGAAATGAATGAGGGAGCTGCAATAAAGTCATTCTGAACACAGCCTGAGGTCCGGGTCAACGGGAATCCATTATACCCACTGGAAGGTGGAGTGAAAAGTCAGCCTTCATTGAGAGGGGTGACACTTGGTACTCTCTAACATATGGAGAATTGCACAGGTTTTCAAGCAGTCTCTCCTGGAAGACATTCAACATCAGTTATTCTTATGCGAGTGACCAAGCCAGAGCCAGAGCCAGAGAGAGAGACGTTGAAACGGCTGACTTTCTCACCTCCACACCTGGCCAAGTACTGTTAGAAGTTGTTGTCAGATTGTTGGCTTCAGAAAGTTGTCTGACACAGTCTCTCTTATCTTTTGAGGACATAAAAAAGCATAGACTATCCATAGCATAACATTTACAGCCAACAACAACCCTTATGCTATACTTGCATTATAGTTAAACTTACAACACACACATAGCAATGCATACTATATATAATATACGGTATAGTATTTAGGGTGCACGTGGGCACGTCAGCTATTCAGCAGCCTGGGTGCCTCTGGAAAAAAAAACTGTTACAGAGACAGCTGGTGTAAGATTTGATGCTTCGGTAACAGCTTTTACATTGGATGGTAATTCCTTAATGATGTTATGGGCTTTCTTTTTACAGCAAGTTTAGTAATAGCAGTTATAGAGTTACTGTGATTCTGTGCCAGTAATTTTAGCTGCTGTCTTTACAGTCCCTTTTTGTTTTTTGTAGTTCAGCAGCCTGACTGAACAGAACTGTACTGTGATGCAGCCTGCCAACATTCTCTCACTGGAAAAAGTATAGCCTCTGCTGTGCCTGGGAGATTTATAGGGCTGCAATCAACCACAGAAAATCCTTGGTCGACCGAAGCTGTGAAATTTCAACTAAAAAACGAACTTATCTTCAATAATTAAAAATAAACATAAAGACTAGTAGCCTATTTGCTTTAGATTAAATCGTTTTTGACCCTATTATTTTGCACTGAAATTCATTAATTAAAATGAATGAATTAAAAAACACACTTGAGTCTGTTCAGTCTCGCTCTGTGCGAGCACACGCACAGAGCAAGACTGAACAGACTCGAACACAGGAGATCAGCTTCGTGGCTGAGACACAAACTATTACTGGGCGGGTGCACCTGCAGTTATAAAAGGATTATTAGACTAAAACATTGAAATATGCCAATTCTTATATGTTCATATACTTAAAACGGACGGAGCAACCTAATGCAGACAAGTCAGCTTACCGTTTTTAGGCGATATGCCATGTTTGTAGTCCAGCTGTGATATACAAACTGTTTGCAAACTTTGCATTCCATTTTTTTTCCATTTTTATAAAATGCTGCCACACTGCTGATGTACCTAGGCCTTCTAGTACGTTCTTCAATCTGTTTGTCTGTAGTGGGTTGGGCTAATCCAAAATAGTGAAAACAAGGGGGTGTTCTGAAGACACACTGTCACCTGTGAAACAGGGGTGCTCTGAAAACACCCCCAATAGCACTTGGTACTTTCCTACTGACCAAATATGCCATATGCAGGACAAGCAGCATTGGGATAGAGAGGAGCCGCTGTGTGTTTATGCACTGCCATATCAGCATGTAATTAACACGCCAAAAATCGACCAAATCAGAATTTTGGTCGAGCCAGAACGTATTGACCAATACATTGACCAGTCGACTAGGAGATTACAGCCCTAGAGATTTAAAGGTCCCATATTATGAAAAACACGTTTTCTCTGGTCTCTACATGTTTAAACTGGTCCTCCCTGAGCCTGCCAACTCCCAGAATGAGGAAAACAAGCGATTCCTGCATGGTCTCTGCAGCCCACCCACTGGTAAAACGGCGCTCCTACAGGCTGTTCAGACTCAGCTCCTGTCATTACGTAACGAAAGGAGTCATTTTCATAGGGTGATAGGAGATATCTGAGAGGGGGGCTTTCATCCCCGGGTTGAAGTTCAGTGTGTCCAGCGGTGAGATAGCAGTGTTTAGCAATGTCGTCGCTCAGAGTTAGAAACGCAAATTGCTCTGTTGTCGATTGTAAAAATCAACATAAGTGCCTATATTCTGTCTCCGCTACAGAAGAACAGAAGAGACAGTGGTTGCGTTTCATTCTTAACGACAACGTGCCGCTATGGTTCCTGTAAGTTTGTGTGTGTGTGCTAACCACTTCACATTGGACTGCTTCAGTAACGAGGGTCAGTACAAAGCTGGCTTTGCCTCGACACTGACCCTGAAAGGTCAGTACCAACCATACTGGTCCCAGCAACTGCACCCGAGCCACAGGTAAGTGTCGCTGCGTTTTGATAGTATTTACAGTTGCCTACGTGTATGGTGAAGTCAGCTGGAAACTGGCTAACTAGTTAGCTCCGCTTAGGTCTGCTATGCAATGGCGTTTGAAGCAAGTTTAATATTAATAATATTACGATGGAGCTTGGTTGTCACGGTAAAAGGTCTGGAAACGTGCAGATTGGAGACAGACACACTAACTATTCTGAAACGTCCTGCTGCAGCCACAGAGTCTGTGTTTCTTCAGGAGCCTCTCCTTCTGGGTCCGATCCTGGGTCAAACTGGTATGGTTGAACAAAAGCTTCTCCGCGAGCCATAGGGATACATCCACCGTAAACATTAGCGCATGCTACCGGCTAGCGTAAGAGGCATCGTCTTCCTGAGAGGGACGTGTAGCACGCAAGGCCATTGGACAAGGCTCTCCAAGTAGGTGTTGGCAGACGGAGCTCATTTGCATTTAAAGGTGCAGGCACAGAAACAGCCTGCTCTCAGGAGACCTCAGCAGAGCTCATTTGAGCAACTTTTAGACAGCTGAAATTCAGGACCACGGATGGGTTTGGGGCAATGCATATGACCATTGACAGCTGTGTGACATTGATGAAAAACAGTATAATATGGGACCTTTAAAATTTACATCAATTTCCACAGATGACCTAGTGATGGAAATAGCAGTTCAAGTCCCTCTGGTCTCCCTAAAGACAACAATTATTTATTTTGTCTTATTTACAGTAACCTAGATTGTTGTCATGACAACACGGTGCTAGTTCTCCTACCTCACTCCTATAGGCCCTCTTGTCACAGTCCAATCAGATGTCATCAGCAAATTTCATTTGAAGGAAATCCTTATTAAGAATTGGCTAGTGGGGACTACTGTTGTCACAACACTGGAATTTCTAACTTTGCACCTTGGTACCTTGAAAAGAAAATCAATATATGACACCGTGTTCTAAACCAGGGGGAAAAACTGTCACAAACAATTTTAAATTAGTATTAAACACCCTGATTACATCTCGTCTGGACTACTGTAATTCTCTCATCCATGGTCTTCCTCGGAAATCACTCCATAAACTGGTCCAGAACGCAGCTGCCCGTATCATCACCAGAACTCCCTTTGCTGAACACATCACTCCAGCCCTGCAGCAACTCCATTAGCTCCCTATCAAATCCCGCATTGATTTCAAGATTCTAGTCCTCACTTTCAAGATCCTTCATAACCTGGCGCCATCATATCTCGCTGAACTGATCCATATCCATACACCCTCCCACACTCTCCAATCCTCTTCTACCATCCAGGTCTTTACCCCATCTCTCTCCACCGGACAGTCGCACTTCTGACACTAGCCCTTTTTAGATAGAAAAGGCGGCACATTTGCTCCAAGGCAAGGGCGGCAATCTGCCGCCTTGTCTTTCTAAAAGGAAGGTGTAATATTGCTCCTTTTCCAAAAGCCGCCACTCGGCCAAAACGGTTACTGTCTCCACTTTTAAATCTCGCCTGAAAACACACTTATTCCGAGTGGCTTACTCTGTATCAGACTAATCATATAATCACACTCTTGCCTATTCTCTATTCCTCTAGTGCACTATTCTCACCCCCGAAGCTCAACCCTGCCTAACCCAGCCCGATTGACTTCCTGTATGGTGAGGACTGCAGAGTCTGAATTCTGTACCGAGCTCCTGGCCCCATATAATTGCATCTTCTTATTTATTTTTATCCTCATTTGCATTAAATTGTCTCCTGTTTTTTGTTGTACTGTTGTTGTTATGTGCAGTGTCCTTGAGTGCTTTGAAAGGCGCCTTCAAATAAAATGCATTATCATTATTATTATTATTATTATTGTTATTATTATTATCATTGTTAAAAGATATATTGAGATATGTAAAGATACATATATAAAACAAGGGTTGTATAGTGTTTGTTAAGTACGACAGCATCTAGATGAATACTTCTGACCAAGGTCAATGGAATGTGAGCAATGGGTCTATGTGGGCACTGCAGCTCTGCATATGTCAACTCGTTGTCGGAGAGAAGAGAGAGAAAAGTGAAACCTTTCCAAATCTAAATGTATCAATATGTAAAGATATATTTTTGACAACACTACTGTGGACCCACGTTGTTTCAAATGAGAACAGCATTTTCAGATTCAACCAGCTCTGTGTGAGTCTTTAATGGCATTAACAGATGGAAAAAAATCACACACACACACGCACACCCACATATGTGTGCAATGTGCGATGATGTCAGCCACTTATGAGAAAACATTTCAGGGAAATGCTTGCCGGGCCTGTAAAGTGACTTCCATTTATTATGAATGAAAGCATCTGTCTGCCTCTTCCCTTCATACACACATACGGTAACAGAGAAAACGAGCATAGGACCACAAACTGTGTCCGTACGGATTCCACTCAATTAACTGGATGTGCTGCTTTGTCTCTCTGTGACAAAAACTCATCCATTACCCTGTGCAGATTGCCTCTATGTGGGTCAAGACACAATGCACATTTGCATGAGGAACAGATGAGGCACCTGGCTGGCACTGCGAGTTACAGATGAGACAAATTCTGAGCAGAAGATTTTTTTCAGGGCCTGTTTCATTTCATTTCTCACCCTCTCTTCTGTTCCACACAAAAAGGAGAGTCCATTCTGCAATGAGAATAATGTTTTGACAAAATGTGAACCAGTATGTGCAGATGAAACCCTGCTGTCTAGTTTAGGGATTCATGAGTCCTTATGAGCATGAACCTAAGAGCAAGTCCCACCAAACTGGGAAACTTTCTAGCAGATTCAGAAAAATATGAACTCCAGCGTTACATCTTCAGCCTCTTGCTCTCTTTAAAGCAATATTATGTAGACATTGGTATTGGTATTTGAGAGTCACATGCTAACTACATAAACAAACTGTTATTTCTTGAAAAAGTATGTCTTATTAAACAAGCATGTTTAGGTATTTCTGCAACATAAAAAAGAGACATCTGGCTGTACAATGCAACAACGCAAGACAAAGAACTCAGCAAGCCAGCTTATGTTCCCTACTATTCAACAGCAACAGGTCCAAACACTCCAACTCAGCTCCTAGCAGAGTCAGTTAGCAGAGCTAACTTGCAGCTATAGTATGAGGCAGTTACGAGTTGCTTTCGGGAAACTCTGTAAATCACAATACATTTGAGTTTGAGCAGCAGGATGTCATCAGAGGGAAAACCAAAAAACATTTTCTCCATAAAATATGATCCAGTTTCAACAAAGTCAGTGTTAGCTGGTGCTGTGTGAGACATAGTGCTACAAAAGAAGTTGAAGGGGGCGGAGTGGCCGAGACAACAGTCCATTCACCCTGTTTCAAGTCACTGCAACATTAAAATGATTATATTTTAAGCTTTTATTTTCAGGTACATGGGCTACATAATGTTGCTTTAATACCCAATATGACACGTAGTTAGCTTAATTAGCCTGACAGTAGATAAATAATGTTTTTGCTTTGGTTTATCATTCTGAAGTAAATACTGATTCCACAGTGTAATGGCTGTAGAAAAACACCATCCCCACGGAGACTGGTTTCCAATAGACATCATTTTCTATGCTGTTGTGTCTGCCACCAAACTGGATATTTCCTGCAAAACCATAAACTGTTGGAGTTTATGGAGCAGTGTCAGGGCACAACATCATCAGCAGTCACCATGCTGTAAAAACATTCAAGTGGCTGGTAGACTTGTCTCACTTGCCAGCCAAAAGAAAATGATAATCTATTTGAACCAATATGAATATTCACGAGCCATTTTGCCATTGGATAAAACAGTTAACTTTGCACCCTGAATGTCACACTACTTTTTTCCCTCCAAAAGGATGGAACATATGCTTTATTTGTCCTGTGTTACAAGTTTAACATGTTTTCACAGTAAAGGCAAACAGCTCGGTCAGTCACAATCAATTAGATATTTGTGATTCAGTGTTTAATTTTAGGTGACAAAAGGGAACAGCAGTTCAAATTATACGTTTTCCAATGATAACATTGGATTTATTTTCAATAGATATTGATTTACTTGTGCTTTGCTTTGAGTGACGCTCCAAAGTCTTTAGACGTCTATATGGAGGTAGTTGAAAACTCTGCTTACACAATACATATAGATGTTGTGTTAGTTCAACAGATAATAATTGAATACACTAAGCATAATAAAAGACATTTAAGTTAACAGTAAAGAGTCATGTTACTTTAACACATACAGTAATTTAGTATGCCAAACATGACTACATTATTTTCAGTAATCATGATTTTATAATAATTAATGTTTTTCATGTTAATCCAACAGACTTTCATTTTCAGGGCAGGCCATTAGTGGCAGCTATATCCCTTATGCTGTGGTAATAACATAATAAAACTAGAAGGATGGAATTTGAAAAGCTGTCTGTTTTTGCTTGAATTACATTTCTGATTTTATACACTCATACCCTGTAGAGATATTTGATCATGGAAGTAAAGGGGGTCTGATATGGTTAGGCATATGTACAGTATAATCGATGCAAGATAACATGGGTCATTTTACATTTTTTATTACGATAATTTATTATGTCAATTTATTAATTTATTATTAGTGATAATTCCCACCTGATACTGTAGGCTCTGCTATGCTGCTTAAAATATGGTTTGCTCTCCACCACTAACAGAGAAAACAAAGAGGAGAGGGAGACAGGGAGTAGAATGGTTGGTGCTAACCAGGATGGGCAAGAGGAACAAGGGAGGGACACAGCTGTGCATCTGCTGTGAAGGTTGTTACCTCGTCAGTGGCGTACAGTGAAACAACTAATCACAGCAGTGTTAACGTGTTTTTGACAGAGATTTCAGCATGGAGGATTTCAACAGCAGGTTGTGTGGCAGTGGAGGTGGTATGAAGCGGTTTGCCAACAGAACTTTGCCCAGAAAACACGCCGTCCTCTTCAGCTAGCCGAGCAAGCTTGCAGCTGTGTCTCTGGGCGCACAAAACATTACTTGGGCTGCTCATGGAGGGCAAGCCCAAACTTCGGACACCCAGCCTGTCTGCTTTCTCTAGCCCAGAGACACTCCAGAGTTTTGTTTGACATAAGCTACAGGTTTGGAACTTTTTTAAAATATAAAAAAGGAAACCAAAAATTATAGTTTTTCTATCGGTTATTGATTGCACAAGGCATGCTATTATCAGTATCGGTTGAAAAATATCCATATCCTGCATCCCTTTACAGGATCCAACCCTCTTATAGAATTTCATACAGATGTACAGTAAATACTGAGCCCACAATCCAATACAAAAAATACAGGTACAATTGTGACAACAGAATACAATATGATGATGAAAATACGACCAATGTCGACCAATGTCGCCATTCAGCAGCCGTCTTGGCAACACAGGAAGTTATTTTGGGCTAACAAGCCCAGGCTCCTATCTTAATGTATGGGGAGAGTGCCATTGGTTTACTTTCAATGGTTCATAATAACGTATCTATGCATGTACAGATCTGATAAAAAACCCACTTAAGTGCCCTTTTTCCCACAGGTTATACTTCTACAATGCATGTGCAAGGTTTCACAACCTTCACAACAAGTGCTGTGATGCCATCAGCTCCTTTGAATAACTTCACCATCCTTGGTAATCCTGTGCGTTAACGTGAAATCGCACCATGCTTATTTGAAGTCCATCTGCAGCCACACCAAAATGGTTGAAAATGGCGTGAATCTCAACTGCATTAAACTGCCATCTCTGACATTACAGACTTTTCAATTCAAAATGTTGTAGGTGGTTTGTCTCATCGCTTACAATGTATCTGACACAACCATTTATGACTTCAGTTCTTTGGTGAGTCCGCCCCAGGATGCTTTTGACTCTGCTAACGAACTAGAGTGTTGGTGAGTCCTTGGAAGGGGGGATTTAAATTACATCACATCTGGCAGTGCATAATGTTCTGTTCCTGTACAACACTGAAATACTGTGAAACCACAAGTCGCTGTGGTGTTTCAAGACTTCATGTGGTTCATTTAACAGGCCTAAAAACAATCTTGTGCAGTGCATGGAAAAACAATCATCCCATCTCAGGATGAAGTGTTTATGACGTGTTTGCATGCCATTTTGCAGAGAAAACTGGATGAAAGGATGTGTCTGATTGGCACTTGGGTTGATGCTACCTTTCCTCCCGAGATACACAGATAAATGTGTTTGGAATTTCTTTGCTTTTAAATGTTAAAACCTGGAGGTATTTTCAAAACCTAGTGACATTTTTTGAAAAGGTACATGTCCATAGATGATATTTTGGTATGATAACCCATCCTAAGTGGTAGCTTTGTGACAGTTATCAGCACAGGAAGTTAAACACTCCCTACAATAAATAGGCCTCCAGGCGCGGGTGCATATCCTACTTTATGCTCATTTTTCAGAGCTTTACTCATTCTTTATGAGGGCATGTTTGATAACATTTTAAATGGTAGATTCATAGCTTTCATTTAAACCAGGTTTTGGGCCCGTCTAAAAAAGACAAAGGTCACATGGGCTCTTCAAACTTTCAACAACAAAATTTTTTTCACAATTTTCGCCTAAACTGTAGTCTTTTTTATAGCATTGTGACATGTAGGAACACCACTGACACAAATAACAAACACTGAAATACTCACAGGACTATAACAATTCAGGAAATGTATAATGCTCCCATATTATCTTACTATGTGGGGTGATTGTGGGCCTTAAAGTGGAACATGGGCCTAGGCGAGAATTGTCAATAATTGCTAATTGTTTGGTATTTTCAAAGAGTCTTTATTTAGCAGGCAGATTAGATCAGTGGATTTTTATCATAATATTTAATTTTTAAAGACTGCTCATCAGTTAAGATAGGTGGGTGTCCAGTTG
>OMLP01046091.1:6260-18626 GCA_900302685.1 Spondyliosoma cantharus
TTATTTTTCAACTGTCTGTGTGCGTGTGTGTGTGTGTGTGTGTGTGTGTGTGTGTGTGTGTGTGTGTGTGTGTGTGTGTGCGTGTTCATGTTTGTGATTGCGTCATGAGCTTTCTATCTTATCAGATGGTCCAGATGGAAGTACAATATGTCCAGAAGAATGACAGATTGTGAAGCACATGCATGTTATTGTCTTTTTTGCCTTGCTGCAGTTATTATCAGACTCTATTTATAGACGGGAGTAGCTGCTGTGGGCAGAGATCAAAAGGAGGAGAGGTATGCATCAATTCCACAAACAAATTGAAATGATATCTGTGTTTCTTTGGAAAGGAGTGATGCAGCAGCCCAGAAGAGATTGTATGAATGCCAGTCTGTAGCTACAAGACGTGATCTGACCTGAAGGTGATGAGAGTCCGAAAACAATCACCTTGTTCAGATGCAAAACATGCGCCGAGAACTCTGCGTAAGAGATATGCAGTGTGATTAATGATTTCTTGAAACAAAAGATAGCAGAGACTGATAACCAGATCTTTCAGCTGCATAAATACCTTGTGTGGTACAAAACACACTTACTACCAAAACAGATTACAATTTGCCACTTGAATTTCTAATGTTGTAATTCAGGAAAGTTTGCCATGTCTTGTGTATTTTGCTGTGTTTCTGTCCATTCTCTGTTTCCTTATAATAGAGCCATGAAACAAAAGGCAGTATGCTCAGTGGAAACGTGTGACAAAGATTAATTTATCAGCCCGGCCTAGAAGAAGTCAGGAGTTGGCAGAAACTGGCAACAAAGGAAGAAAAAAAAAATACTCAGGAGGAATCTCTGGAAATCGATTTCGAACCAGTTTTCAGGCTGCAAACTGCAAACACTATTGGAGTAGCTAGTATTGAAGATGATATCATAAACCAGCCTGGTCGCTGGGGTAAAATGTTCGCATTGAACACTTATGCAAACTACTGATACATTCACAATTGTTTGTCACCATGGCCATAGTACCGTATTGATACAAAACGTATCACGTCGTGTTCACATCACATGTTTATGACCTAACTGTCATATCAGGAGCTGGAGGGGATGGTGGTGGAGTCACAGGTGAGAAGGATGCCAAAGAAATATTTGAGGATGAGGAGATAATCACCTCTGTAGACTCCTGTAGACAACTACAGAAGTCAGGAAACAGCTAAACCAATGTCCTTGGTGTAGGACATGAAGGGTCTATTATCCACACTATTCAAGCATTATCAACATTTCACACATTTTCATGCCATTAACTCAAAGGCGGCATCCACGGTCCTGATTATATAAACACTTCAGGTTCACCACTTTCAAAGGGACACCAGCTGCTACATCAAGAGACAAAACGTTACACCTTTCTTTCTTCATCCTCTTCCCTCTACACCTTGAAGGCCTTGTCCGCTGTCTGCTCCTCTTGTGACACTGTTTCCACTCATTATGTCCCGTCACGACATTCACTTTGAACTGGAAATATGGTACAAATTACTGTAGCAAGACACACTCCAAACGTGGCTCCGTGTTTACTTTAAAAGCTCGGATTCCCATTGATAACTTATTTGAAGTATTAACTTACATGACTATGAGACACTTAAAAGTGACCGAAAAATGGAGTATGTTATGCATATTTTATGATACAGTTGAAATTATAAAAGGGTTGAGTTTTTCCTCTCCCATACACACATGGCAAATCCATATCCTCCCATACAGTGCAAGTCAAATTAAGAGCAAAGAGGGGGCACTTCGATTACAGCAGTAGAGCGACCCGCTTCACGCAAAGTTCACCTCATTTTGGTTGCAAATTAAACGTCAGCTTTGGTTTCGAGAGCTGAGCAGGTAGCATCTCAGAATACCAATATGCTGAGGCCGTTCTCCAATGCCAGCTTTGTAACCCTGCGGGGATGTTTAATAAAATCTAATTCAAGTGAAGTTTTTTTTGTTTATATTTAATTCAGATACATTGATTCGTGCTCATATGGAGATAACGTGTCAGACAACTTGAAGTCTAAAGGTGGGAAAACACAAACCAATGTCATCAGCTTCCGTGAATCTATGGTCTCAAATCCGTTTATCCTCAAAATTCCTATAAGATCCATAATGCTTTCCTGAAGCACAAGCAGCTCAGCTTGATGTAATAATAGTTTCAAAAACCCCATCACAGACAGATCACTAGTTCACTAGTGCCACTTAGCTCTCTGCTCCAAGGGACTTTTCCAATTTGGCTTAAGTTCGGAAGCTCACCTGAGCCTGGCCCGCTTAAGGTCGTTATAACCAATGACTGCGGCTGCAGGGAGCCTTTGTGAACCTCTTCCATCATAATCTGCTCTCTCAACTTGTGACAGCATGCGATCCCTGCTGTGGCAGGTGATGAGTAGCAATGCAGCATTAATATAATGCTATGTAGATCACTACTCCCATGTGATGATGGTACTCATTGGCAAACACATGCTACCAACATGAGCCATTATGACCACATGTGCTGTCAGTGTATGCAAATGCAGACACATACAGGATACTGTCAATTAAAAAAAAAAAAAAAGGTGCAAATTTATATCATAAGGAATCGCTTTATATGTAATTGCATGATAGACGGAGTCAAGTGTATGCGTTAGACATATATAATACATATATGACATGTATATGCATGAAAACAAGATTGCTGATGCAATAGTCTACTTTTACTTGATGCTCACCAACTATAAACTGCATACATATAGCCTTATTTTAGGTTGGTGAGTACCAACTACAGACTGCATAAACTATCAGACAAATCTCTCCAGAGCCTCTACCAAAGGAAAAAATCTCAGTAGTGAAATCTCAGCCAGTGAGGATGATACGACAGACTAGACTGTCTGTCATAAAATGTCTCATGCAATCTCCCCTAGGATGTCAAATAAAGTATTATCAAGTGAATCAGATATAGCTGATGTGTACTGCTGAAATTGAGCATTGTACAATCAAAGCCAAAATTGTAGAGAAAGACTGAGATGGACTGAGCACGGCTGCCGAGAGGTCATGACCGACCGACTGAGAGAAAAGGTTCACATTCAAAGCTCTGCTCAGTAGACACAGGTGTTTTCATTATATTATGGCTAATTATCCCTCTGCTCAGGTTGAAGCTGCGCTATGATTGAAATGAAATGACATCAACAGAGTCCGCGTACTAATAACATCGATAAGCTGTCCTGCAACAACGCTAAAGGAGAGCGAGTGAGGCATTAAAGAAGCTCATCTTTATGCACCCACACAGTCCTGAAAATAGATCCAATCAGGCACAGTGAGTGCAAACACCTGTGAGGGAGGACCACTGGTGTGTAGAGACCTTGGACAACTGAAACTTTTTCCAAGCCGTTTTGGTACCATGCAAGAACAAGAAACCACTCTTAAAAATAAATATGTTGTGATCTGCATAGAGCAGATCCATTTTTGTGTTTTGTTTTGACTGGCTTGGGCTTCCATACTCCTGTCTCCCTCTCGTTACCCCTCCTCTGTCTGTTCTCCTTGTGTGGGCGTGTCTCCCTTCTCCGGCAGGCTGCAGCAGGTGATCCTCATTTCACTCATCAACCTCCTCCATATAACCCCCGGGACCCCAGCAATCATCGTCAGATCCTACTTCCTGCTTCCCGGGATCGCTACTCTCCACACCTTGTTCCACCTCTGTGTCGGACCTCGTCAGGACCTGCCTGCGAGTCTCCCCACCAGCAGTCTCGGCCAGCTGGCCGAACTCTGGTGCCACAGGACACGGTACCGAACCAGCACGACTGTGAGCAACCAGTGGAGCCTCACCAGCCCGGCTATCGTTTAGCCCTGACCTACATCTGATTAGCTTCTAGCTAATAAAACCTGTTACCAACGAACCTTGCTCGTACTTGTTTGCATTTGAGCTCAGATCCCTGTTTTGCACTTAACAAAATAGACCCGGGCGCCCATTTGCTCAGTTGGTAGAGCGGCATACCATGTACAAATACTTTGTCCTCACCGCAGCAGCTCCGGGTTCGAATCCTGTCCTGGGGCCCTTTGCTGCATGTCATCCCCCTCTCTATCATCCTGATCCTGTCACCTCTGAAGCTGTCTTATTAATAAAGGCCAAACAAATATATTTCAAAATCAATGGACCTCTCGCAGTATAATACTTTGGCTTAATACAAGCATACGACATACAAGATGTATTTTTCCACTTTTGGCCACACAAGTTGAGGCAAGCCACACCTGTGATGGGACACTTAATGACGCTGGGCCCTACTGAAGAGATGCAATAGAATATTCTTTTATTGTTACTATCTCTTCAGTAGGGCCCAGCGTCGTTAAGTGTCCCATCACAGGTGTGGCTTGAAAGAGTTCAAAATGCTGACCATCACGTGATTCACAGAGACTGCAGATGGTTCCAGGAAGTTCTAATTGAAATGCATGAATACAAAGAGAAAAAAGTATGATGTGTGGCAGTTACTAGGTAATACATAATATACAGATTGACTGATTTACAGTACTGGGAACTATGGTGGTCCATAAGATTAAAAGTGGATGGGGCAACTCTCTCCGTTTCTCCAAGGGGTTCTGGTGGGGCCAAAGCACACCCAGCCTGTCCTCCAAGCGGGCTGCACTGACGTCCAGCACCATGGCCATCCTGTGACAACCTCCCGTCTCTCATCATAGTAATTAGAGTATGTTTTGTATTCAGGAGCACTGGGGCGATCACAAGCAGCATTATACAAAAGCTGATATATTCCCTGTACCTTCCATAGAACAACAATACATCAGTCTTACAAATCTCCAAGGACACCGCCTGCATATCAAGTGACAAATGCAATGTTGTGAAATGCACTATGCAACAGCTAATATATACACTGTATTCTGTAAGATTATACGATTATATATATACTATTTATATATTCAAATATTTTGCAGAGTCATGGTGCCCACAAGCCTGCTCCGGTTTAATTACACGAAAAAAGAAATGATTTAGCCGAATAGTCAGCAGGAATGAACCTACTGAAAGGCACAAGCCCAGAGCCCCCGTTCTCTTTCTTTGACACTTAAAAAGTGCCCTCTAAGAAGCAGCTCATTAGCATTTATGTGTGACGAGCTTTGTTTATTTATTAAAAACCTGGACATTTTGCTGAAAGAGACTGCCGTGGACAAAAAGGCAAAAATAATTTCAGATGGGAAAATGGCTGGGGCTGACCGGAATATTAATGATGAAAGATACCTGGTGAGGAAAAACACAAGGTAAGAGGCTCCCTCTATCACATAAAACCCTGGACGGCCTAAACCTGTTAAAATGCACATGCACCGTGACAGTTTTTTAGGCCCCCTCACGGCACAATGCTATTTTTTTAGATCAACCTAAGCTCTGTTAAGGACAGAATATGTTTTTCACAGTGGTGGTCAGGTCAATTAATAGCACTGGGTGTAATGTTCGAACAATCAGGATCCACCATGTCTTGTCTTTGTTACCAAATTATTTTTCTGTAAAGTCAAGGATAATTGTTGTTATCGTTATTCGCTATTAGAACGGATATGTTGGTGGTATTATCAATTTTCTAATGCTTTTTGGAGAACATGATGAAAAAGGGTTCCTCATCAGTCACCCCTTTCCCTTTTCATAGCAAGTGCAGCCTCAGCCGCTTGCAAACAAGCTAATACACATGCTCATTAGCCTGTGAAAGTGAAAACATGCATCCACCCTGTAACAAACAGCAATTACACTTTTGTGTAATTTCAAAAAGCCATTCAATTAAGCATGTCAGTTTCTTTGGGCTCTCACAGGAGTGACCGTGCCAAAGACGCTATGCCAATTCGGATTTTCTATGTCTCAGTTTGCGACGTAACACGCCTCGGCCTAAACATGTAATAATAATTGTAAAAAGTTAAACATATCACAACTTTATATTTCAGAAATGCAACCTCCCTCCCTGGCTTTCTCCTGCTGCGCTGGTCCAAAAATAGAGCCCTGGGTGCATCATCCACGATAATTAGAAATATTGGCAGCTTGCTTTAGCCTGTGTTTTCACTCTCAACTGACGCCGATCATAGTGGAGACTTCAGTACAGTCAGGACTGGGAAATGATCCAGGAACGATGTTCGTGGAAGAGGCACCTCTCCCCCAGCTGTGCTTATGTAATAGACTAGCTCTTTTGAGCCTGGAATTAATCTAAAACAAATAAATACTCTTTTCATGCTTTAATTATATCTTTTTTTTTAGCATGTTTCCAAGCAAGCTGTGAGCGTCACAGCTTTTTAAATATTAGTCACAAAGCAGGATTTGTGAAGGATTGTGCGTTCCAGGGCATCAGAGTAATACACACGCAGGGGGGCCGAGGGATAGGTCCCAACTAAACGTATTATTATTTTTAATTTACCTCCAACCGAGTCTGTGCCTGTTTGTGCATGGGTGGAGGGGGTAAGAACCAATTTCAAGATTAAAAAGCGATGTCAGCCGGCCAAGAATGCAATATTTTAATGATGACCGTTTGCAAGTCATCACGGTGCTGACTCACTGACATTTTTCAAAGGCTCTGTGCGCACAGATCCTGCATACAGATGGTCTCGGCTTTCTTCACAGATTAAGCCCACAATTTGCTAAATAAAGATTAACCTGTGGAGGCTGTAAAAAAATGTCCTGAATCACATATTGATTCAGGATCAAGTGGCACACTGCA
Source organism: Spondyliosoma cantharus (assembly GCA_900302685.1). Taxonomy (NCBI): domain Eukaryota; kingdom Metazoa; phylum Chordata; class Actinopteri; order Spariformes; family Sparidae; genus Spondyliosoma; species Spondyliosoma cantharus. Next base: position 12,932 of record OMLP01046091.1, read on the forward strand.
TTGACACTTTTTGACCTATGCAAATTGATTGCAGGCTAAGTGGAGCATCGGAGTGGCGAAAATATGAAATTAAATGAAGATACAGTGTGTGGATATTGTCAGGTGTTTGACTCTTTCAGTGTGATAGTTTCACCCGAGCCAGAAGTTAACCCAAGTAAAATTCAGATTTACTATAAATTTCAAGCAGCTCTTCTGTTAACACTGGGTTGAAAACTTTCAGCCAAAAACCCTGCACAATCTCTCCGCTCACAGCAGTCACAAAAAAAAACAACCCAGGAGCATCTGGATGAACATTTGGGATTTCTCCAATCCTACCTCCCCCTTAATTTCAGTAGGCGGCATACCACATGTGCCAGCAATCAAAGAGAATCTATTGAGCTTCCACCCAGACATATTGTTTGTCCTTTCAGCCGTCAGTAATGGACTGGCGCTAACAATTCCAACAGAACTAATAGTGGGGACACAACGCCAAAAACTGTGAATTGAGACTGAAGCGCAGTAAACCCGCCTCATTGGGATTAGGCGGAAAGAAACGTATATAACTGAGTGGAGCTGCAGCAAATTACGCAGTTCTCTTCAGATGTGTCTCACTCCTCATTGCATACGTACATCATTCCCTCTTCAGTCTAACTCTTCTGCTGGAAGTAGTTTCACTTGGTTGTCGTTTAGTGTCAAAAATTGCATTCTGCTGTGTGACATTGAGGGTAGAAAGCCGATGTTTCTTTGCCTGCCGTGATTCAAGTAAACACAATCCGTGTTGGCTCATGTTTCATAATTACACATTACAGGAAGTGTATGAGTAAATTACTCATGCGCATCAAAGTAATGCGCTCTACAGTATGATCAATAAAACCGGGACTGTGCTGTGTCCCAGTGATTACAGTAAGCAGGGTATTTTTTTTTTTTTTAAATGGAGTCCAGTCTCCATTAAGGAGAGATTGAATTAGATTTTTTATAACTAAATTAGACACGATCATCCTGCCACAGTGAGAAACAAGCTTGTCCACATTGTGGTTCTTGGATTCGTCAGTACAAAAAAAGATTTTGAGTTTTCACAGCAAAGTGTCATGTACATTGTGCATCCTCAGATGCAGTCGCATCTGTTGTTACTGTCGTTCTCTCCTTTCTTTATGTGATACTTTTGAGACTCCACAGTGTCCATTAAACTATAAATGGCTTGCTGCACTTGGCTTAAAAATACTCTGATCAGAGCGCAGCAGGTGATTTTCTTCCCTTCACAGTTGTAAGTTGAAACCTGTGATTCCCTACTTTTCTAATAATAAATGGCCCTTTACTGTATGGTTTCTGCTGAAGGAAAATAATATATAAGGTTTTACTTCGAATCAAGGGTGGTACATGTACATTTGAGAACTGTTCTGTTTAGCACAGTATGCTGTGTACAGTTGTACACACACAAAACATTTGAAAAACGTCTTTGTTTGAGGAAAAAGAAGATCTTGCAAGAGCAAAGGTGGAAGTAGTGGGACGTCATTAGCACCAGAAAACATTGTAATTTGAAATTGCTGCATGGCCGTGACAAAAGTCCATATTTCCCTGAGTTCCCTCTGGGGTCAGACATGTTGCACATGGATAACCAAACAAACTATCTGGTGGTAGTATGTAGCCATTGGTAAGTATGTAATGTGAATGAACAGAGGAACAAATGATTCATAATATTCCACTCTAATTCATCACAAAGAACGAGGCAAATGTCTCAATAACAACTGATTTTCACTTTGAGTGCACTTCCCATTGAGGCGATGCATCCCCCAATCAGAACTAGGTCACCAGAGTAGGCTTGCGATATGTTTTGTGGAACAAATGAATGCACAAAAGGTCAGGGCGGGGTGAATCCTTTCCTAAAAACTGAGACGTAGCATGAGAATCTCTATTGTGTTGCCCTAGTAATGCTTCCAAATACAGAAGATAAAAGCTGTTCCTGAATTATTTATACAATTTCCAATTTATACCATTTAGATTCGCTCAGCCGGCCGCAAAAAATAAAAGTAGGCAGGGGAAGCCAAGAAATACTGCTCTCTAATCCTTCACGAACAACTGCTGAGTAATATTCTCAACCCCGACCTGCCGCAGACTACAGTTGTGTTCGACAAAACCCAAATGTGAGTGCATGTGAAAGTATGAGTCTGGAGCAGGGTGCCGATTCAAGGAAAGTTAAAAACCTGACTTGACTTTTTTTTAGTGTAAAATAAACTTTCTGTGATGTGAAAAAATGGCTGAGAGTTTGTGTCAAATAAAAAGTGGGGATACTTCAATGTAGTTTAATTACACTTTGTCATATCAGTCTTGGCTAACTGAAATCTAGATTGGTGAGATGATTTACAATCACAATCAGTGACATTTTTTTTAAACACCATTTGTTTTGAAGACAAACCTCCAGTGGCAATCAAAGTGGGTTCAATTATTATTCATTATTTATTTATTTATTTATGAGACATCCAGTCTTTTACTTTACTGAGTGATTATTTCTCTTACAGTCTGTCACACTGTAGCTCCTGGTACTTTTCATTGAAACATTTACAGTATATAAGTTTATTCTGCTTAAACTGTGAACAATCCAACAGATGAGACCGAGGATGATTGTATATGCTCAAAGAACAGTCAGCAATGGCTCGTCACACAGAAATATCTGTGAGGTCGCCCTTATGAAGTATTTGGGAAATGAGCAGGCCCTTCGAAAGAAAGCAAAGCACGTTGGTAAATCCAACTCTGTCCAGAGCCAGTCGAGAGAGGAGAGAAAGCATCTCTTCCATCATGAAAAGTCTTCTGTTCCGCTCTTTGCTCTTCTTTCAACAACGAAGACAGCACTGACGCTATGGCAGAATTTGCACTTTAGGAGAAAAAAGCTCCCAATGTGATATTTTGTTAACATCGTGTTCGAACGAGAGAAGTCAATTACATTTTATGGTAATTTTTCAAGGCGGCAGTTTGAGGTAGTGTGCATTAGACTACATTATATGCAAAAGTGATGATTAATGACCAGATTTTTTTTTTTTTCTCAGAAGACCTAAGTAGTTAGATCAAGAAAACATTTTCCCTCCTCCTCCTCCTCCTCCCGTTGTCTCAGGTTTATAAAATGCAAGTTCTAAAAAATGTAAATTGATGCGAACCATCTGGATTGTGGATTTATTTGGGAATTAGTTCTTTTTTTCATCCCTTTTTGGTTGCTGATGGCCATTATCTAGAAGTGTATTCATACCATTTTACAATTTAATTTACTTTTAACTGCTGTGAGTTATTGAGTTTAACATTTATGGACCTCAGTTATGAAGTGTTTTGACTGGTAAAAGGAAGAGGACTGGTGAAATCTGTGATCAAAATAGCTCTGAAACTTTCTCTTTTTTTCTTTTTTTTTCACACTGGCTTTGTTTCAGGATCGTGTCTGAGTACACTGGGATGAGAAGCTCATGTAACTTTACAATGCTCGTCCAGCACTACGGACACCATTAGCTGTGAATCGCTGTGACAAATTTGCCAACTTCATTTCATGCATCATGGTAAATCATGAAACCACATCGGTAATAACCATTATTCCGTATAACGGCCTTGAGAATAATTGCCCTGGAGGTTGAGGAAGAATGAGTTGTTAACTTCTAACTTCTCATTTGGCGACGGGCAGTATCAGCGCTTCCTGGCTGTGGGTGGAAGGGGCATTCATGGGCACTGTGAGTCACTCTTGGATGCAAGTCACCCACTGCATGACAAGCTTTTACTGCAGCTGAGTAGGGCAAAAATGACTCCTGCTCGCCACACATAGAGGTATCCTGTGTGTGCGAGTGTTTGTTTGTGAGCATGCCTGAGGGAGACTGAGAGGGAAAGAGGGAGACATCACTTAATACTTACCAAATAAAACAATAAACCGATCAGTAGGCAGTATACCTCTGCCTCAAAATACAGGCGATCAGCTCGAAATTCATTAACGATGCATCCTGGGATACATTCTTGATTCGATCTGCGCTAAAAAACCCTCATAAAAGCTTCTCCAGTCCAGGTTGTTTATTCACAACCCTTCATAACCCCTTACATCCACACTGATATCCCATTAAGGATGCTTGGCTGTAGGAGCTGATAAAGAATTAAAACAAAATAAGCAGTGTTTAGATGAGTGATACACTAATGAGACAAAACCTGCACTGCATTTAATCCTATCCGCTTGAATATGTTTCGCAATTACCATTGCAAATATGACTCAAGCTCCGCAATGCAATCAGTGCAAACGTGAACCACCGTGGCCTGCACCTGTATTTCAATATGTAGCAGTATCGGCCGACCTCGCCTAAGTGCTGGAAAGGAATTATACATGAAACAGAAGCAGAAGGTCTACCTGAGGTGGGGTAATTTGATTTATCTTTTATTATTTTTCCATCCTCCGGTGTTATCGGGGGTTTTCTTCTCTGAAATGGAAAATGTGATAAATATTGATGTCCCTTACAGGAAATGCAGCCAGGCATGTGTGAGACGCAGGGACCCGGCCTATCTGTCATGTTTTTTGGTGGATGTGTGTGTAACCCCCCCCCCACCAACGGCCTGAGCCTCAGAAGAGGTTTGTCTTCCTAAAAGCCCTTTCTGAGGCTTGTTAGTGCGTACCCTCTGCTCCTCTGTCCCTTTCGTTCCTCTTTTGTCTCTGCCTCCCTGTCAATCTCTCATTGCTATGCTCCCTCTCTACTTCATCTTCCACCAACATCTCCTCACGGCTTTCATATCAGTCCCAGCTTCTCCTCCACCCTCTCTCTGTCTCTTTCTTTCTCTCCCTCTCTCTCGCATCCCAACATCTCTCGCCCTCTTCCTTCTGACAATCTCCCTTCACTCCTTTCCCTGTAGAGTTAGAGGCAAGAGAGAGAGAGAGAAAGAGATGAACTGAGAATTAATAACAAGACAGCAGGAAAAAGATAAAAGGAAAGAGGCTCATGCAGCATGCAGAGGGGACCAAAATAGCACATCAATTTTATCTTGTGCTTTCAACTGACAAAGTGGGGAAAAAAAAGTGAAATAAACATGCCATCTTCATGTGATCGACGGTATCTACTTCTTCAGATGAGAAGGATAAACAAAAACTAAAGAGATCTTAAATGATTCCGATGATATAATGTCTTCCTCCACACACGCTTCCTCTGATCTGCGATTGAGCCTTCAAGTCACAGCCCATGTCAAAAGGCCCCATCAGGTAATCAGACGAACCAACATGGTGGGAAGCTGCAACTCCTCCCCCTACTTCAGTTAAGTGTGTGTAGGTATGCAGACGAGCATCCGAAGACAGAATCTAATTCCCACCTTGTCGCATAACACCTACACAAGACATAGTCTGTGCAAACACAATTCACATGTTCTCGTGCTCACCTTCTCCTGCTGTGAACAGAAGGCACATGTAAACACATCTATGCATGTTTAAATCCCACCAATCTGTCTCCTGAATCACAATTTACCTCCTTATTATGACAGTGCCCCCCTGTCAGAGTGAACAGATGGCCAAAACCAATATCACTGTCAGGTAGACCATGCAAACTTGTCTCTAAGGGGATGGGCACTGAAAATAACAGCAGATCAATAGCAAGTACGAAGTGGAGCATTTTTCCCTCCAGCCTCTGACAGCATGAGCAACACTGCTGGTGTCGGCACACATTTATGTCCCCCACTTCCTTCCCCACACTCTCTCACACACTCCCCAGCCAGCCAGCCC